>CAUYQU010066104.1:0-24897 GCA_963574635.1 Cheracebus regulus | reverse complement strand
TAAATTACGATAAACACACTAAAACTAAGACCCTGGCTGGAGAAAAATGAAGAGAACATAGATAACTATAACCTCAAACTCCTACGTTAAAGAAATCCTAATAATTCAGCTTACAAAGCAGACAGGAAAAAAAATACAGCTTGGCCAACATAATGAAACCCCTTCTCTACTAAAAATACAAAAATTAGCCAGGTGTGGTTGTGCACGCCTATGGTCCCAGCTACTTGGGAGGCTGAGGCAGGAGAATCGCTTGAACCCAGGAAGTAGAGGCTGCAGTGAGCCAAGTGCCACTCTGCACACCAGCCTGGGCAAGAAAGTGAGACTCTATCTCACCAAAAAAATAAAATAAAATAAAATAAAAGGACTGGTGAATGTAGACTGAGAACCCTGTGCACAAACCTGGGTTCAAGTTCACAGGGTGACCTCTGGGCCTCAGACTCACCGTCTGTAAGATGGTCATGCTAATATGTACCTCATATCATCCTTGGAGAGGTAGATGCGATAGGCTGCGAAAGCGTGTTGATTCCACACACCCTGCAGAAATGATTGTAGCATACAGTCACTGCCTGTTTTTAACATTTCTCTCCCCTACTAGACGATGTCATTCTTGAAGGCAGAAACCACATGTCCCCAGAGGTATGTTGGCTATCACTAAGTAATTGTTGAATAAATGAGTTTCTGGATAGTAACAACTCACATTTGCTAAACCTGGATGTGCCAGGTTCCGTGTGTGTATTATCTCATTGAGTCTTCATAACAACTGAATGAGGGAAATGCTGCTATTATTTACAGATGAGGGTATAGAGGCTTGAAGAGGTTAAACAACCTGCCTGAGTTCACATAGCTAGTCAGTGGTGGAGTGACCTCTTATCCCCTCTTAGAGGGGCTGGGAAAGGCTCCAGTTGAGGATTTCAGTCTCAGGGGTGTTCACCGCCACTGTGAACCAAGATGGGAACGATGTGTGCTCTCAAGCTTTCTTCTAACGCTCTTCAAGTAGCTTCTCTTACTGGAACTGTGCAAAGAGCTAAGGCCACCTGGCCTGTCTTGCAGCTAGGTATTAGGAAAAAAAATATTCAGAAGCTGTTCACACACATGAAGATCCATTAGTGACGGTACAACAGATGGTGACCCCACCAGGGAAGTGTTAACTCGTGGTGGGGCTGGGTGGGTCCCAAGACCTGGAGTGCCTGCCGTGTGTTTCCTGCATGGAGCCTGCTGCTCTCATGATTAATGGGACAGTGGAAAATTCCTCCCTTGGTTTACTTTGTTCTCTGAACTGAGAGCTCCATGTAGGAGCTGTGAGTGCCTCAGGGTGATGCTTTCCCGTTTGTCAGTACGTGGCGTACTCCACCCTCACCTGGATGGATGTCTCACGTTGCAGGAGGGCAAGGTAGGGATCAGGCCAGGCGGCAGCTCCCCAGGCTTAGTCCCCGTTGCTCTGGGGAGGGGGGCGGGGGCTCCGAGAATGTGGGGTTGTTATTTTCCAGGTCCCACCGCTTTAGTCATCTTGCTGCATGGAATGCAAAGGCTCCTGGGGCAGGAACCGAAGCGTGGCACCCTGGGTTCCGGGACACTGAAGCAGGAGGTCCTGGCTCTGAATACAGCCTCATTGACACCATTTGAGAAAGAAAGAACATCTGCTGCCTTTAAAGAGCTCTGGAAGTCTCCCCCAGGTTAACAGTGGTTACCTGCATGGTGGGATCAAACGGGCCTCAACTTCTTCACAGTTTCCTTTCAGATTTTCTACAATGAGCATATATTGGTTTAATAATCAGAGAAATAAAATTCTAGCATGACATTAGCCTCCTGTGTGTTCACAAGATCCCTCTCTGGTGTTCTTTGGGGAAGATGGAGAAAATGGCCTCCCCTCTCTTCTGAACGTACCCTATCTCATTTCACACCTGATGCAATTCCTGGTTGTATAATTTTTCTTTATAGCTTCCATTTAAAACCAACCAACAGGCCCAGCACAGTGGCTCACGCCTGTAATCCCAGCACTTTGGGAGGCAGAGGCGGGCGGATCACCTGAGGCTGGGAGTTTGAGACCAGTCTGACCAACATGGAGAAACTCTATCTCTACTAACAATACAAAATTAGATAGGTGTGGTGGTGCATGCCAGTAATCTCAGCTACTTGGGAGGCTGAGGCAGGAGGATTACTTGAACCCGGGAGGTGGAGGTTGCAGTGGGCTGAGACTGCACCATTGCACTCCTGGGCAGCAAGAGCGAAACTCCAGGCCGGGTGTGGTGGCTCACGCCTGTAATCCAAGCACTTTGGAGGCCAAGGCGGGCGGATCACCTGAGGTCGGGAGTTCAAGACCAGCCTGACCAACATGGTGAAACCCTGTATTAAAAAAAAAAAAAAAAAAAAAAAAGAGTGAAACTCCATCTCAAAAAACAAACAAACAACAACAACAAAAAACCAACCAACCAACCAAGCCAGCAAACAAATCTCATTATTGATCTAAAGTATTTATTGGACTCCTATGATGGACTTCTCTCAAACTCCTGGATTTTTTTTTTTTAAGATAGAGCTTTGCTCTGTTGCTCAGGCTGGAGGGCATTGTCGTGATCTCAGCTCACTGCAACCTCCACTTCCCCAGTTCTAGTGATTCTCCTGCCTCAGCCTCCCAAGTAGCTGGGATTGCAGGCTCATGCCAGCACACCTGGCTAAGTTTTGTATTTTTAGTAGAGACGGGGTTTTGCTATGTTGGTCAGCTTGGTTTTGAACTCCTGACTTCAGGTGATGTGCCCGCCTCATCCTCCCAAACTACTGGGATTACAGGCACGAGCCACTGTGCCTGGCCTGGATTTGTGTGTATGTAAGTATTTATTTATTTAATTTTTTCTTTCCTTTTGAGACAGAGTCTCTCTCTCTCTCACACAGGCTGGAGGGCAGTGGCGCACTGGAGCCTCAACCTCCTGGGCTCAAGTGATCCTCCCACCACAGCCTCCTGAGTAGTTGAGACTATAGGTGTGCACCACCATGCACAGATAATTATTCTTCTTATTATTTTTTAAGAGATAGGGTCTTCCTATGCTGCCCAAGCTGGCCTTGAACTCCTGGCCTTAAGTGATCCTCCCACCTTGGCCTCCCAAATTGCTGGGATTACAGATGTGAGCCACTACACCCTGCCCATGGGCTTAATCTCTTAAACAGTTTTGATTTCCTTTTAATCTTTTCTGTATCTATGTAGAATCTTGCTTTTCCTGTCCTTGCTGTGGAATAATGCTGCTGAGAATTTGGAAATATTTTCCTTTTGGTGTCATTTATTCTTCGCCATATGACAGATTTTCCTGTCTACCCTGTTCATAATTATTTTCTTCTTCTAGTGCGGTGACTCTGATGCTAAAATATATATATAAAAAGAAACAATAATGGTTATTTTCCTCCCATAAAATTTCTCCAAAGTCTTAGTTTTGGGCATCGTGGTTGGGACTTTGCTCTGATGAAGAGACACCTAGAAGATGGGAGAAGTCAGCAAACAGGTGGATCTATCTGATTTCTCTCCTGGACCGGCTCTTACTCAAATATTTTCTTCCCACGCTGCTCCCAAAGTGAGGTCCTTTATGGAATATGAGCTATGCTTAGAATAACATGGAGATGAGCTTTCAGTACAGATACACACTTCACTTTAAGTAAAACTTATTTATAAGCATTAGGAGCAATGCTTTGCTTTGTAAAAAGATGCTTTGCTAACAATAAGAATTCACCAGAGGATACTTTATATGGTCAACTTCCCAGTGCATAGAAATGCTATCATTACAAAAATTCAATATGAATTCAGTAGCATAGAATTTGCAGGAAGCAAGGCATACCTACACGTGCCTGTATTATTAGGAAGTCCGATGCCATGTTTTCTCTGGAGACCGTAGGACCCACTATCTTGTCACCCCAAAGGTGATGTTGCTGACAGTATTATGAAACTCAAATTGTGGTTTGGGTGAGGTTAAGCTAATCAGCACTCAGCTCACAGTGTTATTCTTTATAAACCATTACAGACAGGCTGCCTGATTCTGGTAATGTTAATTTCATCTTATTAATGGGAAGTCCAGAGACTGGGACTCAATGTTGGTTCAGTCAATTCCTAGTGGGTGTTCTTGGGCTAATCTCATAGCCCTTGGATGCCCTTTGGGTGGGTTTAATCAAGAGTATGGCCTACAGAGTCTGTGTAGGTCATTCTAGATCTAATTTCCTCATTCTCTGATCACATTCAGCTATGTGGATAGGAGCTGGGACTCTCTTGGGAATTGCACAGGAGATTTTGGAATTTTACTTTATCTAGTTATAGTTCTACTGGTTTTTAGGAATTTCACAGGATGCATAGAGGTAAGAAACAGCATTTCTAAAAGACAGCATTGTTTCATGGTCACATACTTCCAGGAAGGATATGAAAAGCCCCGTCTGGATTGACCCAAGATAAGGGATCAGACATTACTGACATTCCCATTCCTCTCACAGGACCCAGAGGGAAGCTAAAGTTGTTGCCGCCCAGACGCTGGACTGTGAAGACTCTAGGTCACACGCAGGCTAATGGAGACGAGTAGACTTCTTTGCTGTGGCTCTTATCATCTTTAAGGTGCAACACTTCCCTTTCAGTACCTCAGTTTCCTTGTCTGTAAGATGATACATTTGTCAGTTCTCAGTTTGACTCAGTTTGACTCACTTGTGCAAGGTAGAAGACTTTTTTTTTTTTTTTTTTTTTGAGAAGGAGTCTTGCTCTGTTGCCCAGGCTGGAGTGCAATGGTGTGATCTCAGCTCACTGCAACCTCCGACACCCAGGTTTAAACGATTCTCCTGCCTTAGCATCCCGAGTAGCTGGGATTACAGGCACCTGCCACCATGCCCAGCTAATTTTGTATTTTTAGTAGAGACAGGGTTTCACCACGTTGGTCAGGCTCGTCTCGAACTCCTGACCTCGTGATCCACCTGCCTAAAGATGATTATTAACTGCACTGGGCCAAGGGAGATGCATTAGATGAAAAGAAAGACCAAGGACGCTCCACTTTCATAAGGAAGCAATTCTGTCTCACAGACAGATCTTGGGAGAAGGGATGAGGCCAGAGGCTTAATCATGAGTGATTGTCTTTAAGACTGATCCTCAAATCCCTGGTCAACAGGTTTTGGGAAAATGCACCTTTTACCCAAGTGTCTGGTGATTGGATTTTTAGCAGAAGGGAGCTGAAGCCGCCTGGAATTTCAGCTCGAGCTCAGCCTAGCTAACCAAGGTGTGAGCTTGTTCAAATCCAGAACAGACACAGGCCATATGTGACTCAGATATCTCCAAGGACCGAGGAACAAAGGACATCATCATTATAGTAAAAAAGTCACCAATCCTTGGATTAGAATGACAAATTCTCTTGGTTTTTCAAAAAGTACAATTATTCTGAACGCCAGGATCCTTTTTTGGGCTGGGTCACTTTTGTTATCACTGTCAACTCCTTCTCACCTTCTTGTCCCTCTTTCTTTTAACCTAATGTCACTGTCATCCTAGCAGATTTTCCTTGAAGCATTTTATCCCCACCGACTGCCTTCTCCTCTCCAGGATTCCTTCTGTACGGTGTGTTTGGGAGGCTGGGCTCTCTGGGGCTCGCTCTCTGTCCCTGGAACTTCCCTGGGTAGCTCCCTCTCAGTGAGGCAAGATAATTCTCCATAGGGCAACCTGCTGTGTCACGGAGCAATGGCCCTTTGGTGGGGGCTGGGTGGGCTGTTCTGTGGTGGGTTAACCTCAGTCGATCTGAGCTTCCTCTTGGTAGGCCCCTAAGTGCACACAGAAATGAGGTAGGGATGCAGGCATACATGCCGAACCATTTCCTGGAGGGCCCCATGTTTCACTCATTCATTCTTTTGCCATCACGCTCCAGACATGGGTGAACTGGACCTGAAGTTCGTTCTTTTCTTTCTTTTTCTTTCTTTCTTTCTTTCTTTCTTTCTTTCTTTCTTTCTTTCTTTCTTTCTTTCTTTCTTTCTTCTTCCTTCCTTCCTTCCTTCCTTCCTTCCTTCCTTCCTTCCTTCCTTCCTTCCTTCTTTTCTCTCTTTCTCTCTTTATCCCTCCCTCCCTCCCTTCCTTCTCTCTCTCCCTCTCTCTGTTTTTGAGATGGAATTTTGCTCTTGTCACCCAGGTTGGAGTGCAATAAGGCAATCTCGGCTCACTGCAACCTCCACCTCCCAGGTTCAAGCAATTTTCATGCCTCAGCCTCCTGAGTAGCTAGGATTACAGGCATGTGCCTCCACATCTGGCTAATTTTTTGTATTTTCAGTAAAGATGGGGTTTCTTCATGTTGATTAGGCTGGTGTCAAACTCCCGACCTCAGGTGATCCGTCCGCCTCGGCCTCCCAAAGTGTGATTACAGGTGTTAGCCACTGCACCCTGTCTAAAGTTCTTAGTGGAAAATTGAATTGAAAAACTCTGGTCAGGTGTGGCGGCTCACACCTGTAATCCCAGCTCTTTGGGAGACTTAGGCAGGAGGGTCGTTTGAGCCCAGGGATTTCAAGACCAGCCTGGGCAACATGGTGAGACCCACCCTCATCTCTTAAAAATAAATTAGCCAGGCCTGGTGGTGCACGCCTGCGGTCCCAGCTGCTTGGGATGGGAGGGTTGCTTGATCCCGGAAGGTGGAGGCTGCAGTGAGCTAGGATTGCAGCGCTACACTCCAGACTGGGTGACAAAGCAAGACCCTGTCTTTCTAAAAAAAGATTCGATTGTTATCATCCACCCTCGACCTACACAACCTTGGGGAGGAGTTCTCTCTCCTCTGTTCTTCTCAATGTGGAAATCAGATATGGGAGAGGAGAAGAGAGGTATGTCTTCCCAAAGTCCTGGCAGGGGTGAGATAAGACTGACATGTTATCAAATCTCCAAGCCTTAGAGCTCTTGGGGGTGGGGAGTGGGGGTTGTGCATTCCACAACCCAGACTTCAAGGTCCTGGATGGACTGTCAGCTCCCAGAGGACAGGCTCCTCCTGCCTGTCTGTTGCCTCCAGGGGGCTGGCTGGGTCTGGGCCTCGGTGGGCCCTGCAGGAACGGATGGCAGCCAGCCCGAGTGAGAGGCTCATGGAGTCTAGAAAGCAGAACTCATGGGGTCCCCATGGCGACAGGGATTTTCTGCTTCCTAAGGGGAGTTCCAGAGCTCCTCATAGGTGGCGAAGGGAAGCGCTGCTGGCTGGAAGGGTGGTGGGAAAGCAGTGCAGGAGGGCCGGAGTGGCTTGGGGACTCCAGCCTTCTGCTCCGAGAAAGGAGTCGAGGTGCCTCCCTAAGCCACCAGCCCCAGGGAGCAGAGGGAGTGGCTGGGACACCTCCCTGGCCGCCCACTCCCACTGGGAGGGAAAAGGGAGTGTCAGGAGGCACCTGCATCTGCCTCTCGCCGCAGGAGAAAAGCCAGAGACACCTGCTGGGGCTGCGGCCTCCCTCCCGGGAGAGGCGGGGCTGCTCTCGAGCTGCTGCATGCCCGCCTGGGGGGCCCCAAACCTGGGGGGGGGCATGGGCTGAGAACAGGCAGATGTTTGCCAAGGTTTCAGGAGGCTGGGAGCAGATCTCAGGATGGCAGATGCTGCCTTGGGTTAGAATCCTGGCCAGAATTTTCTAGGCCATTGGGATTGCCCCTAGTTTAGAAGAGTCAGAATCTGGAAGAATGTGCTTTCCCCCATAGTGCTGGCCTGCAGCCTATCAGAATTTGCCCTGTGGTCTAGCTTGTTCTCTCCTCCAACCCCGCCTTCACTTTCACGGGGCGTGGGGGCAACGGAAAGCAGAGGACTTGTCTAGTTTGTCCCATCTGACCTTCCTGACCTCCCCAAATGCCGCGACCTTCCTCCTTGGGGAAAAACTGGATGGTTAGATTTGCTGTGAGCCCCTCAACTCTGCACGGGTGAGGATGCCCAGAGCCCAGGATGACTTCTGTGCTGGTGTTCGATGCTCTGTGGACGCACGCCACCCCCTGTGGCTTATCACATCCGACATCGGATCCTGTTTTGATGTGCAAGCTATTGATTGTTCCTAGGTATTCTATAGAGAGAGAGAGAGTGTGTGTGTGTGTGTGTGTGTGTGAGTTTGCTAACATGGAGGTTTTTTTTGGGTCCAGAAGTCGAAAACTTGGAATAATCCCCTTTCCACCCCAAAACACGTGTGAACAACTGCGCTGATTAGCGTCAAACGCCAGCCAAGGACCAGGGAAGCAGCGAGCTACCTAAAGCCTGTTTTCTTCTTTTAGTTCCCAACTCACGCTGACAGCTTGGGGATTTTTAGTGACTCAACAAGGAAAATGACAGGCAGAGCTCCCCGAGCAGGTCCCACCCCACCAGGCATCATCTTTCTCTCTGGAGGCACCAGCTGACCCCCCAGGCACCTGCCAGAGCCTCCCAGCTCTCTCATAAATATCTGTGATTGGATATTAAAGACGGTATTGCCTTGATCCCAGGACCACACAATCCCAAACTAGTTAGGGAGGGAGACTAACAGAACAGAAATTCTGCTCAGTGAGAGAGGGAGGTCCCATGGAAGCTTCTATAAGCCAAAATCTTAAAAACATTTCACCTTTGGCTTCTTAAAACAACAACAACAACAACAACAAACTCCTATTTGCTGGCTAAAGACTCACATCCTTAGCATATAAAAAAGGAAAGTTATTCTTGATGTTTGTTTTATAAAACAGTATTTTTAACTTCCCTGTAGACCCCAGGGAACAGGCTGTTTGAAGTGAGGGGCCTCCAGGGTGGAAGAAACTCCCAAGGGCTACAGGGATTCCACCCCGAGCCGGGCAGGGTACCTAGTCGGCCAGGGCCAAAGAGTCACCTCCAAAGACTCTCCCTTATCCCCAGGAGAATCTCAAACATCAAAGAGAACTCAGGAGGGAACCAGATCCCTAACTGGGATCAAATACGGGAAGAGGTTCCAGCCCAGGTACCTGAGACTTATCATCCTAGCCATTATCTGATGTTGGCAGGAGGGAGCCCTGAGAATGACCAGAGGCCATTCCCCGTGACGTTCTGGGAGCTTCAATCCTGCTGGCTGTGCAGCTGGGCTTTCTGCAAATAACAGTCACAACGATGGACAGTGGCAGCCCCTGTTGTCCCCACCCCCATCGTGCCCTTTCTCTCTCACCATCGATCTGGACCATCTTGACGGAAGGAAACAGGACTTTGACAGTTCCCCAAGCTCTGATCTGGTGAGATAATTTCATCAGTTCATCGTGTTCAGGTGCCGTGGCTTGGAGGGCATCAAAGCTGAGAGGAAAGGTGTTAATTTGAGTGGCAGCGTTTAGATGCCCATATTGTCTCCACAGCCGCGGCTGCCCTAGGCTTGTTTTCTCTAGAAGCACAAGTTTGAAACCACCGAGGCAAGGAACAACAAACTCCAGCCGTCGTCTCTCTTCTTGGCTTTGAACTGTGCCCTTGGCAGACCCTACCCCCTTTCCTGGCGATGGTCACATCTCTTCTTCCATCCTCCCTTTCTCAGCGGGAACTCGAGGGAAACAAACAGGTAGAACATGAGGTCCAGCACCTTCTTGGGGGGCGCTTTCCAAAACCCCAGGCCTCAGAGCGGCTCATGGAAGCAGCACTCTGGACACCACTTAGATGTCTTTACCCACTGTGGGGGGTGTGCGGTAGGAAGCCCAGTCCAGGGAAGGAGCCTTGTGGAAATGTCACAGGATGTGCGTCTCTTTCTGGGTAGGCTTATCATGAGACCTGTGAGGCGACACAGCAGGGTCCTGGGCCATCAGAGCCCAGAGTGTCTCCTTTCTCAGCACAGCCGGCATTGGATATTGTAAGGACAGTGCTGGGTCATCCTCTCCTACGGCAGCTAGGTTTGGTATCATGAGGAATGCTGGCTCCCTGAGTTCCAGATGCTGGTATCCCACCTGAAGTGTGGTATAACATTTTGGCTGAGTGCAGAGTTTTAAAAATTTTTAATTTTTAAAAACTTTTCTTTTAGATTCAGGGGTACATGTGCAGGTTTGTTATATAGGTAAATTGTGGGTCTTGAGGGTTTGGTGTACAAATTATTTTGTCATACAGGTACTGTGCTGTCAGCCAGCATAGTTTTTTGATCCTCTTCCTCCTTCCATCCTCCACCCTCGAGGAGGCCCCAGAGCTGTTGTTTCCCTTCTTTCTGTCCATGTATCCTCAAAGTTTAGCACCCACTGGTAAGTGAGAACATGTGGTATTTGGTTTTCTGTTCCTGTGTTAGTTTGATGAGGATAGTGGCTTCCATTCGCATCCATTGCTGCAAAGGACATGATCTCATTCTTTTTTATGGCTGCATAGTATTCCATAGTGTGCATGGATTACATTCTCTTTGTCCAGGCTGTGGTTGATAGGCACGTAGGCTGGTGCCATGCCTTGCTATTGTAAATTGTGCTGTGATGAACATGCGTGTGAGTGCAGTTTTTGGGGGCAGACAAGTCTGGGTTCCAGTAGCAGCTCCGCCACTTGTTAACTAAGTGATCTCTGGAAAGTGACTTGGCCTCAGTTAGCCTTAATGTTCTCATCCAAAAGTGAAGGTAACAATATCTCACAGGGTTCCTGGAAGGATTGGAGCTGTCACGGAGTCCAGTTCTTTGTACACTGCTTGGCATTTAGCAAGCACTCAATAATTACTAGCTAAATCCCTGATCCCCACTCTCCTTGCTGGAAAACCTGCCTGCCTCCCACCTCCTTCACCTGCGAGCTGCTGTGAGGGGGTCCTCCAGGCTGGAGGTCTGCATCTACCTGCCCACTGTGGAAGAAATGATGAGAGCCCAGGATTTTCACCGGGGAGGGAAGAAAGGGAGCAGAGAACTTTCACTGTCTCTCTGTTTTTGTTTGTTTGCCATTTTCCTTATTGTCCCTTGGAACTTGGCAACTTGGTATGCCAGTGTTTTCTGTAAGGACAAAGGAGGTTACTGAAGCCGTTGAAGGCTCTTTCCCTTTTCCAAATACATTTTAGTTTTTGTCTAAGTTATGGAAATACACAGATGAAAACATCCAAACTTGATTTCTGAGGCTTAAGAAAAACGACAGGCCGGGCGCAGTGGCTCACGCCTGTAATCCAAGCACTTTGGAGGCCAAGGTGGGCAGATCACCTGAGGTCGGGAGTTCAAGACCAGCCTGACCAACATGGTGAAACCCTGTCTTTATAAAAAAAAAAAAAGAAAAAAAGAAAAACAGCAGTTGCTTGCCTGGAACTTTCCCTCAAATCCTCATACAAGAGGAAGCTGCTTCCATGCTTTTAGCTATTTCTTGTGATAGTTCACATCCTGTCTCACAATCCGGTGCTTCTACTCTTGTTCTTTGATTTTTCACTTTTTTATACATGTGAACTTTTTGTTGTGAGTGGGGTTGCCAGATTTAGCAACTACAAGTACAGAGCGCCCAGTTAAATTTGCAGCTCACATAAATGATGGCTACTATTCTGGTAAAAGTGTGTTCCATGCAATATTTGGGCCATACTTATACTAAACAGTTATTTGTTGCTTATCTGAAATTCAAATTTAGCTGGGAGTCATGCATTTTAATTAATTAATTTTTTGAGACAGAGTTTTGCTCTTATTGCCCAGGCTGGAGTGCAATGGCAACATCTTGGCTCACAGCAACTTCTGCCTCCTGGATTTAAGTGATTCTCTTGCTTCAGCCTCCCAAGTAGCTGGGATTACAGGTGTGCGCCACCATGCCTAGCTAATTTTGCATTTTTAGTAGAGACAGGGTTTCTCCATGTTGGTCAGGCTGGTCTCGAACTTGCGACCTCAGGTGCTCCACCTGCCTCGGCCTCCCAAAGTGCTGGGATTACAGGCGTGAGCCCCCGCGCCTGGTCCGCCCTCCCCTCCTTTCCTTCCTTCCTTCCTTCCTTTCTCTCTCTCTTTCTTTCTCTTTTTTTTTGGAAACAGGGTCTCACTCTGTTATCCAGGCTGGAGTGCAGTCACACGATATAGGCTCACAGCAGCCTGTATTTCCCAGGCTCAAGTGATTTTCCCCTGCCCTGACCTCCCAAAGTGCTGGTATGCTAGGTACGAGCCACTGTGCCTGGCCCTAGTTGTGTGTTTTGTCTGACAAACCTACCTATGATGCAGAAAACATTAACTTTTCCATAGCCAGCCGGTCTATCGTGCTGCGTCTGCAGCCAGCCTGTGTAGGGAGGATGAGGAGGACACGTGCCCCTCATATATTTCTCTTCTGACACATCTTCTCAAACCTTTTATTTCATCCTTTTTTATCCTGAGGGGTTTTGGGGTGAAAAAGACTAAGCTCAGATACTGTAAGCATCCAATTGTGCCTAAGCCCTTTCAGCTTGGACACAAGCTGTGACAGGATGAATCTTTCTCTTTTTCTAACCACCCAGTATTTATTTCCTAACTCCTTTTCCCATCCATGAGAAATAAAACAGAGGTCAAGGCCCAAATATATGTGGGACCTGAAATCCAGCTGGAATCTACCTGGTTTAAGCTTGGGCTATTAGAATAATCAAAAACTGTTCAGCTAATAGTGTTTAATTACTTTAATTCCAATAGTTAATTCCACAAAAAACCAAACAAGCAAAAAAAAAAAAAAATCTAAATTCAACTCTTTATTCTTCATGAACACCTCTCATGTATGCCTAAGAAGGGAATTTGTGATTTAAGTATTTATGATTTTACTTCCTTTGGTGTTTGCATTGGGAACAAAGTTACACTGTCTCTAGATAGGAAGACCCTGATTCTGTCCTGAAATATACGCTCTGCCCGAGTTTTCTGTCATGTTGCTAACAAACTTGGGATGAATTCGACTTAGTTTCTCAGGGAGTTATAAATGGAAGTACACATAGGCTGTATACGTTCACTGCTCAGCGTTCATTTTAAAGATCTTCTTGGCACACAAAACACTTTTTTTTTTCCCTAAAACACAAGAAATACATACTTTACAGGTTTAGATTGGGGTTACCTGCTATTGTCTTTTAAAATTTTTAAATTTTTAAATTTTTTGAGACAGAGTGTTGCTCTGTGTCTGAGGCTGGAGTGCAGTGGCACAATCACAGCTCACTGCGGCCTCCACCTCTCCGATCCAAGTGATCCTTCTGCCTCAACCTCCCGAGTAGCTGGGACTATAGGTGGGTGCCACCACACTCAGTTAATTTACCTTTTTTTTTTTTTTGTAGAGACCGGGTGTCACTATGTTGCCCAGGCTGGTCTTGAACTCCTGGGTTCAAGCGATCCTCCCTCCCACCTCAGCCTTCTAAGTGCTGAGATTTACAGGTGTGATCAATCACGCCTGGCCTACACCCCTCAAGGAAACATTATATGGAGCATTCTTTTTTTTTTTTTTTGAGATAGAGTCTTGCTCTGTTGCCCAGACTGGAGTGCAGTGACACAATCTCAGTTCACTACAACCTCAGCTTCCTGAGTAGCTGGTACTACAGGCATGTTCCACCATGCCCAGCTAATTTTAGTGTTTTTAGTAGAGATGGGGTTTCACCATGTTGGCCAGGCTGGTCTCAAACCCCTGACCTGTGATCTGCCCCCCTTGGCCTCCCAAAGTGCTGGGCTTACAGGCATGAGCCACCGCGCCCGGCCTCTGGAGCATTCTTATGTGGGAGTTGCCATGATTCAGGACCACAGAAAATTGTCTTATTTAAAATCAATGAATGAAAGTACATCGGCATAGCTGAAAACAAAAAGAAAAAAATGTAAATAAACATGTTTTTCCTCCCCTTGGCTTTCTTCTCTTTGGTTAGGTCCGCTGACCCCTTCCTCTTCCCTATCTCTGTGTCTTCTTGCACGCTAAACATGGAATGTCCTCACCACGCCTTCCCATTCCTAGTAACCCAGCCCTGTCATCTGTACCGACCCTAAGCAAGCCGGAGCCTTCCAGAAGGTGGCCTTCAGGATCCCCCAGCTCTGCCATCTTTCCCGTCCTCTGAATGTAGTTAGTCTACTGTCATCCCCCAGAGAGAGGGAGAGGAAATTTGTTTTTATAGGATTCTCAAATATTTGATTCTTGTCCTAATCTTAATGCACACACCCCAGAATCCCAAACCCTCCACGTTGGATGAGATGTGTGGCAGCATTCTGTGCGAGTGCTTGGAATCTCTGCTCAGTCATCAAGAGTCTTGGGTTTTCCTTCAGAAAGTTCATTGAGCTTTCTGCCAAGCAAATCAATCAAGCTTTCCTCCTGAACACCTGTACCTCAAAGGCCAGAGTATTGATTCTCCTAATTTTTTTTTTTGAGACCGAGTCTCACTCTGTCACCCAGGCTGGAGTGCAGTGGTGCAATCTCACTCAGCTCACTGCAATCTCCGCCTCCCGGATTCAAGTGATTCTTCTGCCTCAGCCTCCTGAGTAGCTGGGACTACAAGCGTGCGCCACCACGCCCAGCTACTTTTTGTATTTTTAGTAGGGATGGGGTTTTACCATGTTGGCCAGGCTGGTCTTGAACTCCTGACTTTAGGTGATCTGCCAGCCTCAGCCTCCGGAAGTGCTGGGATTACAGGCATGAGCACCCAGCCTAATTCTCCTAATTGTATGCTATATTGTGTCACTGGACTGTGGCTAGTTATTATTATTTTTGCTACCAGTCAAGGATTCTAGTAGTTTCAAGTTTTGTTTCGTCTTTTTATTTCTTGCTCTTACATCTCATTCAGGGAGGAAGCCGGCTCAGGCAAGAAGTGGGTAACAATATTCAATTGGCTCTAGAATGCCGTATGCACTTTAAATATGCTAAATAATGTGTGTAGTAGATAACTCTTTTTAAGAAAATAGGCTGGGCACGGTGGCTCACACTTGTAATCCCAGCACTTTGAGAGGTCAAGGCAGGAGGATGACTTGAGGTCAGGAGTTTGCCATCAGCCTGGTCAATGTGGTGAAACCCCGTCTCTGCTAAAAGTACAAAAAAAATTAACCAGGAATGGTGGCGCAGGCCTGTAATCCCAGCTACCTGTGAGGCCGAGGCAGGAGAATCCCCGGAACCCAGGAGGTGGAGGTTACAGTGAACCGAGATTGCACCACTGCGCTTCAGCCTGGGTGACAGAGTGAGACTCTGTTTCAAAAAAATAAAAAAGAAAAAAATAAAAATTCCAGGGCAAGCCCATTTTTGGCCCTTTTTGATTCTTTCTTTGGAGGCTAGACTCAACTTGAGCCTGAAGAGGCACAGAAGTATTGAATGAGACAATTCAACTCTTACTCTCTCAAAAACTGTGAACACAGCCTAGGGGAGAGACCTCTCTACCCATGTACTTGGGAACCATCTATTTAGAATAAAAAGGGTGTGAGGCATAGCGGCTTAAACACAGAATTAGACACCTGTAACTTCTAATTGTGGCTCAGAAGTCGACTCAGGCCTGAGGCAGCTCACTTAAAAGCTGCCTCAGTTTCTCTATCTGTAAAGTGGGAATTATAACTGTAGTCACCTGGGCAGGGCTGTGACTTAATTAACTAATGATTGTAAAAGGCTTTGAAGAGGCTCATAGAAGCGGCGGTTGAAGGGTAAGGTGATTATTAGGTTGGCCACATCACCAGGCCGCCAGCCCTGGGGAGACTGATGGGTTTGAAATCATCTCTTGATGTCCACAGAATTTGGGCTTCAAAACACCAGGGCCCTGGGGAAGATTGACATATGACGGCATCTGGTTAGACAGAGATCAGCAAACTGCAGGTCTTTCTTTCTCTAGAACCACAAGAAATGGTGCTCAATCCTGGCGGGCAGAAAGGACGTGAGGAGGAAACTGGGGTCAGGCTGATGGCTTGGGACGGGCAGAGAAAGGCAATGTTGGTGATATTGAACCAATGCTCATTACATATGAAGGCAGCCAGAAAGTGGAGAAAGACAGTTTCTGCCCTCAAAAGATTTGCAGTCTAGGCTAGGCATAGTGGCTTATGCCTGTAATCCCAGCACTTTGGGAGGCTGAGCTGGGTGGATCACGAGGTCAGGAGTTCGAGACCAGCCTGGCCAATATAGTGAAACTCTGTCTCTACTAAAAATACAAAAATTAGCAGGGCATGTTGGTGCACACCTGTAGCTCTGGCTACTCAGGAGGCTGAGGCAGGAGAATCGCTTGAAACTGGGAGGCGGAGGTTGCAGTGAGCCGAGATTGCCCCACTGTGCTACAGCCTGGGTGACAAAGCAAGAGTCTGAAAAGAAAAAAAAGATTTGCAGTCTAGTTGAAGTATGAAAATCAACCCTGGAAGTGTTTTGAGTACGCTGTAAGATTTGGAGGTTCTCCAGAAGTCGGGGGAGTGGGTTACGAGTTGATGGTGACGAAGACGGGATGGCACAGAGGTGCTTCCCTCTTGCTTTTCTCTCAAGGGATGTGGGATCCTGGTCTGAGCCAGCCATGCCATTGATAAGTGGTTGACTTTGGAGCCGAGCCAGGAGAATTGCTTGAACCTGGGAGGCGGAGGTTGTAGTGGGCTGAGGTCACCCCACTGCCCTCTGGTCTGGGTGACAGAGAGACTTGTTTCGAAAAAATTAAAAAAAGAACAATCATCAAAATTGATTTCTGTAATCACAGGTTTTTTTCTTTTTAAAAAAATTTGATTGATTTATTTAGAGACAGAGTCTCACTCTGTGGCCCAGGCTGGCGTGCAGTGGCATGATCTCAGCTCACCACAACCTCTGCCTCTTGGGTTCAAGTGATTCTCCTGCCCCAGCTTCCCGAGTAGCTGAGACTACAGGTGCATGCCACCATACCTGGCTAATTTTCGTATTTTTAGTAGAGATGGGGTTTCACTATGTGAGCCATGCTGATTCTGAACTCCTGACCTTGTGATCCGCCCGTTTTGGCCTCCCAGAGTGCTGGGATTACAGGCGTGAGCCACCACGTCTGGCTCTCTCTCTCTCTCTTTTTTTTTTTTAATGTTAGTTTCTTATTATAAGAGTAACATAGATTTATTTTCATAACAGCAAAGGGTGTGCTCTCTCAACCTCGCCGACTTCAGTGGATGCTTCCTCCTGGGAAAGTGTTTGTCCCAGGACCTGTAGAGACCATGGAGGTTGGAGGGAGGAGCTGGCTTAGGAGGTTTTATCTGCTGAGCAGGTGCTGCTCTCCTCTGCAGGTTGGTTGTGAGATTTTATTTATGTATCTGTTGAGAGATGGTGTCTTGCTCTGTTGCCCAGGCTGAGGGCAGTGGTGCAATCATAGCTCATTTGCAGACTGGAACTCTTGAGCTCAAGCCATCCTCCTGCCTTGGCCTCCCAAATAGCTGGGACTACACTACAGGGGTGCGCCACCATGCCCAGCTAACTTTTGTGTTTTTTGTAGAGACACAGTCTTGCTATGTTGCCCAAGCTGGTTTTGAACCCCTGGGCTCAAGTGATCCTCTTTTCTTTTCTTTTTTTTTTTCTTTTTCTTTTTGAGACGGAGTTTCACTCTTGTTGCCCAGGCTGGAGTGCAATGGCATGATCTCAGCTCACTGCAGCCTCCGCCTCCTGGGTTCAAGTGATTCTCCTGCCTCAGCCTCCCAAGTAGCTGGGATGACAGGCATGCCCCACAATGCCTGACAAATTTTGTATTTTTAGTAGAGACAGGGTTTCTCCATGTTGGTCAGGCTGGTCTTGAACTCCCAATCTCAGGTGATCCACCCGCCTCAGCCTTCCAAAGTGCGGGGAGTCCAGGCGTGGGCCACCGTGCCCGGCCGTGATCCTGGTCTTTGCCTCTCAAAGTGCTGGGATTGCAGGCGCCGGCCACTGGGCCTGGCCTTGAGTGGTTCTCACCTCAAGTTTCTCTTCCCTGCTTTGTTTCTGGGCTGCTGGCTCTCTGGGTGTACGTCCTTCCCCCATCCAGCTGGACGCTGGCCCCAGAGAGGCATGAAATGCCGCATGGAGTGCTGTCAGCTCAGGCTGAGGCTGCATGGCCATCATGCTCCCTTCCCTGTGAGCCTGGGGCACCAGCAGGAATGTGCCCTGGCCAGCCACTGCCCGCCACTGGGCCTGACCTGGGAATGAAGCTCACCCACCTCCTCCTGCTGGCTGTGGCCTCAGCCCAGGCAGAGAAACAGGCTTGCGTTTCCTCAGCTCCCACTCCATTTTACAGCCAGAATCCCATTCATTTTGCTTGGAATCTTTTGTCTCTCATTTCTACTTCTCTTCCTTCCTGTCTTTGCAAGCAGGTACCCGTGGGCCCCAGTCCCTATAAACCATGCCTTTCTTCAACACTGAGCTTTGGCGCATTAATCTCTGTACGAATTCTCACCCACTTACCCCAGGGCCTGCTGTATGTCAGAGGCTGAAGCATGCATCTCCATAGAACTACTAAGGGTGCCTTTTTAGGGACATCACCGCGGTTGTTAGCTAAGAAGTTCTTATAAAGAAATGTACAAACCTAAATCACATACACACAGACACATACACAGACACACACACACACAGACACATAGAGGATAGTCACACACACAGACACACATACACAGAGACAGACACACACAGACACACATACACAGAGACAGACACACGCACACACAGAAGCAGACACACACAGACATATACACAGACACATACACAGACACAGAGAGAGACATACACACAGAGGCAGACATACACATATACATAGTCACAAAGACACATACACATGGTCACACATACAGACACACAGAGACACACACAGAGACACACACAGACACACAGAGACACAGACACAGATACACACCCACCTACACACACACAGAAACACAGAGACCCACACAGAGACACACATACACACACAGACATAGACACACACAGACACACAGAGACACACAGGAATACACACACGCCCCACACACAGAGACACACAAGACACACATACACGCACAGAGGCACGCACACACGCCTATTTTATTCCTTTAATTGATATTAATTTCTACCAAATATGCTTGTTCCGGTTCCACTTCTAGATCAAACCTGTTGAAGACAGAGACCCTCTCTCTCTCTCTCTGTCTTTTTTTAAATCACCTTAGAGTGCACACCCAATGCATTCCCTTATTTAATTTTCCTAAATCTTGTGAGGCAGATACTCTTATTACATTTTACAGAACAATGCCAAGGTCAAACAGCTATGAAGGGGCAGATCCAGGACTCATCCAGGACCAGGCCCATGCCCTTGGCTACCATTAACTTTGGAATCTGAGGAATTGCTTTGTGTGGTCTTTGTGTGTCATTGTTTAGATGAGAAAGGGCCCATGGCATGGTGGCTCTTCTGAGCCTCACAGCGCCTTTTCAATCTAGCTGGGACTGGAACCCACGCCTAGTGACTCCTGGTCTAGTGCTCTTGATGATAGAATAATCCACTTTGCCTCCTACTGAGAATTGGCCTGGGGTCTGTCTGGACACCCTATAACCTAGTGTGGGGTCACCAATAACACGTCTGCTGCCATCAAGAGCCTGGCCTAAAGACTTTTAGTCATTGCTCTTTGCTCTAAATATTCCCTTTAAAGGGAGGTGGTGTAACAAATAATGATCTCTTTCCCACTTAATGACATACTCCTTTACCCCATTATCTTTAATGATAGACAGTCACACAGAGTCAAGACATCACCAAAGTCAAGGGAGCATTTGCTCTTCAGGCTTTTCTATCTTTTGTGTTCCCCCAAACAGTGAAGTCTCTGAAAGCCTAGAGACCGAGTCTTCCAGTGGGACCCGATTCAAATCCCAGAGGCCTAACAGGGGGGCGGGTGCCCTGATCCTCCTTTCTGACTCATCCTCCTCCCCTTTGGGTGTTGCTGGACTTGGGATGAGATGTGATGTTGATAAGGCTGATTCTACTATGGCAAGACCCTTCCAGGCACCACCTTTCTGGGTTGAGGCTGGCAGGAGGCAGTTAAACAGCAACCAATATGGTGCCAATTGACGGCCACCGGAGTGTCCAGTTTGCTTTTTCTATTCTACTTCCTTTAATGCAAAAACAACTAACCTCTGTCCTTCTACACCAGGAAGGAAAATAAATGACTTCGAAGGGAAATGTGACCCAGCTTCTTCCAGATGGATGGCTTCATCTCTTACAGAGCGCTCCTTGAGTTTTCTGCTTTTTTGTTTTCTGCTCTGTTGCTCAAGCTGGAGTGCAGTGGTGTAATCATGGCTCACTGCAGCCTTGATCTCCTGGCCTCAAGCGATCCTTCTGTTTTGGCCTCCCAAAGTGCTGGGATTATGGCATGAGCCACCGCGCCCAGCTCCTTGGATCTTTTTTGAACTTTAAATGCACATGTTTCCTTCACTTCCCTGTTATCAGCACACAGATAAGGGCTATGTCGCTTCACGGGTTAATTCCCTTCATTCCTGAAGTTTTTCTCATCCTTCTCTTCCCTGTAGCCAAAGGAAGGAATCAGTTCAGGCCCTTGACAAAGAGAACCTTGCCTTCTTCTTTTCTTCCTTCCTTCTTTTCTTTTCTTTCTTTGTTGGAGTCTCTCTCTCTGTTGCCAGGCTGGAGTGCAGTGACATGATCTCTGCTCACTGCAACCTCTGCTTCCTGGGTTTGAGCAATTCTCCTGCCTCAGCCTCCGGAGTAGCTGGGACTACAGCTAATTTTTTTTGTATTTTTAGTAGAGATGGGGTTTCGCTGTGTTAACCAGGGTGGTCTCGATCTCCTGACCTTGTGATTCACCTGCCTTGGCCTCTCAAAGTGCTGGGTTTACAGGTGTGAGCCACTGTGCCCGGCCCTGTTCTTTACTTCCTAATGGTCCCTGAGGGGTAGTAATGCCTATGAGGTAATCTGAGTGTGTCTCCCTTGGCCAACACAAGATGGTTTTGCACCAGCGTTTTCTAGGATTTGCGTGGACCACTCTTGGGCATCCTCCTTCACTCACTGGAACAGAGAGAGCTGTCAAGTGTTTACTATGTACAAGGCCCTGTGTGTGGCACTGTATAGATCATCTCATTTCATCTTCATCATAATTCTGAAAGGTAGTTATTGTTATCTACAAAAGAAAATTCAGGTTTACAGAGATTAAGTAATTTACCCAAAGTTACACAATATTTGATAGACTAGGCTTCAACTCCAGGACTTCCTGACCTCACAGCAGCTGCCTCTCTGATTTCACCAGGCTACATGACAACACGTATCTGAGTTGACAGGGATCCCTGCACTGTTCCAAATGTGTGGGAAGGCCCCACTTTTGGTGAACAGTGTCCTCACACCTCCATCCCCTTGGGGTGGTTTAAAGCCCTGGCCTGTCTATCATTCCCATTCGATTTCCTCTGACTCCAGCATGCAGTGTCTTGGTTTCAAAGAAAGAGACTGAGGCCAAGTTTTATTAGGGGCCTCTCTATATTTTCAATAAGAAGAGAATGAATGGACATTCATGACTTTGAGCGGACCAATTTGAACGTCAAGGGCTTTAAAAAAAAAAAATTTCACTAGAGTGACTTAAAACCAGCTTTATTGGCTGGGCGCGGTGGCTCACGCCTGTAATCCTAGCACTTTGGGAGGCTGAGGTGGGTGGATCACCTGAGGTCAGGAGTTCAAGGCCAGCCTGGCCATCATGGTGAAACCCCATCTTTTAAAAAAAAAAAAAAAAAAAACAGCTTTATTTTCCAGAGGATGTAGCCACTTTCACTAATTAAGAAGGTTTCAGATGGTGTGGGTTGTCATGGCGACACTCATGGGGAGGCTCTTGGAGAGTGAGCGAGAGTATAGACTTTTCTCCCCTGAAGGTATGTGGAGGCTGGGCATGGTGCTTCACACCTATAATCCAGTGCACTGGGAGGCTGAGAAAGGAGGATGGTTTGAAGCCAGGAGTTTGAGACCAGCCTGGGCAACACAGTGAGATCCCCATCTCTATAATAGAAGTAAAAATGAGCCAGGTGTGGTGGCACATGCCCATATATATAAATATATATATATATATATATATATATATAAAAGCTTATTTAATAGAAGGTTAAACCTGGTTTTGGTAATAAAATCAACTCCAAAGTATTAGATATCATTTTAAAAAGCTCTGAGTTAGAACTAGAATTCCAGAAACGGCCCAGTGCAAAAAATCTTCACTCCGGTCACCAGCGAAAGCCCAGCAGAGCAGAAAGCACAGAAGGAAGCCAGGGCAGGGTGGTTATGGGAGTGGCATGGGCCACTCCGTCTCAAAAAATAAAACTCCGTCTCAAAAAATAAAAAAAAAAAAAGCAAAAAAGAAACAGGATGAATTTTCCATCTCCACGGCCTTTAAATGGCCACTTGCACACAAACCAGATCCACTTCCTTTTATTTCTGAAAGGGAGAGTGGGAGAAGAGATAAGAGGCAAAGCTCCTGAGGCCACAGGCATAAAGCTTTAGCTAGCCTGAATTTTTAGCAGAACCACAGCCACTCCCACGAATGCTCCGATAACAGAGCTTTTACTGTCGCTGGCAGCCTTTCTCACAGATGGATCATCATTGCCCTGCCACTGGTTTAATTTTATTTGTGGAAATCTGATTTCAGGATGGAACTTTATATTGCTCGGAGTCCTTTAACAGCCTCATCCTGCCTCTCGTGTGCTGTGTGTGCGTGTCCAGCCCTGTGCACACCTCGAGAGAGTCCCCGGCACATCTCTAGTTTAGGGCAAAACTCTGTTTTGAGCTGAACTCCAACTCAAGATTCAGGGGCATCGTTGGAGGGAGTAAGTGCCCAGGGAGCAGTCATGCTGTGTATTGATCCTTTCCAACAGACATTATTTCTCTAAATTGAATATTTTATTATTTATATTAAATATCTATTTATTATACTTTAAGTTCTGGGGTGCATGTGCAGAGCATGTAGGCTTGTTACATAGGTCTGCACATGCCATGATGGCTTGCTGCGTCCATCACCCTGTCGTCTACATTCGTTATTTCTCCTTATGCTATCCCTCCCCAATCCTCCCACCTGCTGCAATCCCTCCCCTAGCCCCATACTTTTGAGACGGAGTCTCACTCTGTTGCCCAGCTAGACTGCAGTGGTGATATCTTGGTTCACTACAACCCTTGCCTCTCAGGCTCAACAGATCCTCCCACCTCAGCCTCCAGAGTAGCTGGGACTACAGGCATGTGCCACCACACCCAGCTAATTTTTTTGTATGTCTTTGTAGTGACAGGGTTTCACGATGTTGCCCAGGCTGGTCTCGAACTCCTGAGCTTGAGCGATCCACCCGCCTCAGCCTTCCAAAGTGCTGGGATTACAGGCGTGAGCCACTGTGCCTGGCCCAGACATTATTTTTAAAGGCAGAATGATGTTTAAAAAAAAAAGCAGAGAGCTGGATGCGGTGGCTCCTGTTCATAATCCCAGAACTCTTGGAGGGCAAGGTGGAACATCACTTGAGCCCAAGAGTTTAAGACCAGCCTGGGCAACAGAGTGAGATCCCATCTCTACCAGAAAGAAAAAAACAATCCTTATGTGGTGACTCCTGTAGTCCCAGCTGCTTGGGAGGATCGCTTGAGCCCACTAGGAAGAGGCTGCGGTGAGCCGTGATGACACCTCTGCACTCCAGCCTGGGCAACAGTGAGACCTCAAAAACAAAAACAAAACACAGAGGGAGCTTTGAAGGAGAAAAACCTAACAAAGGCAAGGCTTGAAGAGTACTCTTTCTAGATTGGAGGGCGGGAGTGGAGGCAGAGATTGGAGATGGAGTGACCAAGCTTTCTGCCTTACCTTGGAGATGTGTCCACCAAGAACTGAAACTAAACCTCAGGTGTTTTCTTTGGAGACGGATGGCCCCATGACAGTTAAAGACATGAGTTTCCTAGAGATGTTTCCTGAAGTACAATCTCTTTAGACACGGCTAACACTAGGAGAGTTGACCTAAAGCTTGGTTGGTGAAATTAGATTTTGAAAATGGTAAATGGTAGCCATGTAAATGGTAGCCAAGTTCCATTCTTAATAGAGTGTCTTTGCTTCTCTCATTGTTGGCATCTTCAAAGAAATCTGAGAAGTTACGGCATTTTATCCTTGGTTACTCAGGTCCTTTCACTCTTATCTGCTGATTTAGGAACTCAACATTCTGGCTCAACTGAGGATGTGCTTGGGGTTGAGTTTGTAATCTCCTTCTTTAGTCCTAAACAATATGAATTTGTATTTATTTATTTACTTTATTATTTTATTTATTTAGTTTTTTGAGATGTGATCTCACAATATGGCCCAGGCTGGTCTTGAACTTCTAGACTTAAGTGTTCTTCCCTCCTTTGCCTCACGAAGTGCTGGGATTACAGGTGTGAGTCACTGTGCCCAGCCTTATGAATTATTGAGAAAAGAAAAATGGGGAAGAAAAACTGTTAGCTTGCTTGGTCTGAGAGAGGCAAAAAGTTTCTGCTACTGAGATTCAGGGCAGCACTATGGCCTTAATGCCCAGATATGAGTTAACACTGATACCCTGTCCTTAGCCTGGGACCCATAGGCGTTTGACCAGGAGTAGGGGAATGGGTTGGGTATTGGTTAATAACTTATGGATGAATTACAAAGTGAAAGAGGGCCTATCTTGAAAATGGAATGAACCAACTCAATTATCCCTTGAGTCTTTGGATGATGAAAATAACTTATTGGAAAATGAAGCCAAGCCCAAAATACAGTATCACATTCAAATGTTTGATCACCTATTTATTTCCAATGGATAAGAGACATAAAGCTGTTTCAACACCGCTTAAAAATAGATAGAAAAGTAGCTCATTTAGCCCACCAAAGTCCCCAGCTTATTTATTTATTTCTGTATTTAATTTACTACCAAAGAAATGTAATGAAATGGTTGTTTTGGCTGTAAATAGACTCAGCCTAAGGATCATACCACCTGCATTCAATCTTCTTTTTTTAATTGATTTATTATTTATTTTTTGAAAGAAAGAAAAAGAGAGAAAAGAAGAAAGAAAGAACAAAAGAAAAAAAAAGAAAGAGAAAGAAAGAAAGAGGAAGAGAAAGAGGGAGAGAGAACAGGATTCTTGTTCTATTGCCCAGGCTAGAATGCAGTCTAAAAATGGGTATTAAAAACCTCTTTTATGCCAATAATTGTGCTTAACAATGGAGACAGGAAGGAATAAGGGATGAAAATA
>CAUYQU010066102.1:0-83587 GCA_963574635.1 Cheracebus regulus | reverse complement strand
CAGCAAACTATTAACGCAGGGCTAAATTATTTGGCATTACAATTCCCTTCATTCATTCTATTTGAATAATACTGACATAATCACTAGCCAAGTAAGACTTATCTATGTTTTCTTTTTTTGGAGATAGAGTCTCACTCTGTCACCCAGGCTGGAGTACAATGGCGCAATCTCGGGTCACTGCAACATCTGCCTGCTGGGTTCAAGCAATTCTCTGACCCCAGCCTCCTGAGTAGCTGAGATTATAGACATGCACCACCGTGCCCAGCTAATTTGTGTATTTTTAGTAGAAATGGGGTTTCACCATGTTGGTCAGGCTGGTCTCAAGCTCCTGACCTCAAGTGACCCACCTGCCTCAGCCTCCCAAAGTGCTGGGATTACAGGTGTGAGCCACCATGCCCAGCCTTATTTATGTGTCCTTAACACATTTACCTTATTCAGTCCTAGTCATTCACATGTATTTTACTTATCCTTCCCTTGCCAACTGTATCCCTACTACAAATATAAACACGAATATAATGTCTGAGAACAATTAATTACTAATCTTTTACTCATATTTAATTATCCTGTTGTATCTAGCACCATGGTTTTCAGAGAAGATATTTAATTGACTGAAATTTAAAAAAATATATGATTTAAGACTCCATCCTATCAAGTTTTATTTTTACAATTTTTTTCTATTTTTCTAACTTTTTAATTATTTGGCATGCAGTTTTATTTATATAGCATTAATAAATATCTAAAATTATCCTTTTGATTTGTGTTTATCTCTTCTGCACTAGAATCTAAGTCGTGAGTCCATGTCTTATTTATAACCCTTTTCCCAATGCCTACAACAGCAGCCAGCACACAATACTTACTGAATGGATTATATAAAATGTGTCTATGTTAAAATACTTACTCAGAATCCTCCCTACCACCTTCAAAGAAAAAAAGGCACAAACAATTGCATTTTTCATCCCTGGAAATTCAAGTCAAAAGACAGAATGACAACAAATAAATGAAATCTTATTTTTCCCCATGCTTGCTGTCACCTTTTGTTGCCACTAGATAGCATTCTTTCATCTGCTAGCAAAATACTGGAAAAGAAAAAAGCTTAAACATGGCAGAGTACACAAGTAAAATAATGAAGATAACCTTTGATTAGTACAATGGTTAAGAATTTAAGCAGCAGGGCAACCCATTTATTGAAGCATTTTTCTCTTTCAGTCAATGGTCAGATTAAGATGCTGACTTTCCAACCCTCAGCAATGTAACCTGAATCATTAATGTTAATGATCAAAAGCTTAATCTGACTACCCTTTGACAAAAATTAGAAAATAGTCAAAGTGAAAATAGTAGTGTTCAATAAATGCATTTAACTATCATACCATCTTTTAATCCTTCTTAACTGCTATCCTTTAGTATTGTTTTCATACTCACTTATTTCTCCCAAACAGAAGCATGGTGGTTCTGATACTGCCTGTGCTTGAAAACATCATCGCTCATGACTTTGGGCAAATTTTAATTAATTAACTTCTGTGTATGGGCTCCTCAAACTGTAAAGTGACCAAATGGGCAACTATCACATGGCTATCCTGGGAATAACAGTACATGTATGCTCTTCCAAGGCACCTAGGGCCCATTCACATTTGAGGAGTGCCTGCTCAGTTAATTTATGGGGGGAAAAAAAAGGTGTATGTCAAAAACCTAGAATAGTTCCTGCATATGGTCAGCTCTCAAAAGTTTACTAGTATTGTCATCATCTCACTAAAATGACATATAGCAAGCTTTCAAGAACGGTGACTATAATGTAAGAAAACTAGGAACTGGCTAGAAAAAAGATGAGTCATCACAGCTGGCAGATTCTTCACTTGTCTCTGACAAATACAAGGAGGATCTAACATTATTGAGTTCTTTAGGTGCTACACACTGTGGCAGACTGTTGCAGTTATTGAACTGAATCACACCTTTCTGATCCCTTCCCACATTAACTCTGGATTTACTCATGTGACTTGCTTTGGCCACTGTAACACTAACAACATCCAGCATGCTGAGGCTTGTCTTTGCTTGCACTTTGGGGCTTGTTCTCTTGCTGCTGTGATCTTTCTACCATCCTGTGAACAAGTTAGGTCTAGTCTCCTGTAGAATAATAGGTCACATGGAATTGGACTTTAGCCACGTCAGTCTGAGGCCCCAGACGTGTAAGGCTATCCTAGATTCTAGGACCTAGACAATCTAGTCCTAGCCAGGTCAGCTCAGACTCTAAGAACATTCCAACCAACAGAAGAATTGTAAGACCAATTTTTATTGATATAGGCCATTAACTTTTGGGGGTGGTTTGTTACACAGCAAAAGCTAACTACTACAACCACCATGTAAATATAGACATTTACTCCAGTTTTACATATGAGGAAAGAAGATTCCCAAAACTACGAAGTCAGTTTGGCCCCAAAGACTGTTTCTACTGTATCAAGCCACCTTTGCGGTTTTATTCTACAACCCTTACTTAAGCCTTTTCTTTGTAACAGAAGACAGAATACTATGGTCCATAGCCAAAACCAACTCATCACCACTTTTTGTATGGCCCACAAGCTAAGAATGGTTTAAACACTTATTATTTGAAAAAGCAATCAAGAGAACAATAGTATAAAAATAAAAATACTTAGGAATAAATTTAACCAAAGAGGTGAAAGACTTGTACAATGAAAACTATTAAAACACTGATGAAAGACATTGAAGACACAAATAATGGAAATATATTTCTATGTTTATGAACTCAAAGAGTTAATATTGTTAAAATGTCCTTACTACCCAAAACAACTTACAGATTCAATGCAATCCCTAATCAAAATTCCAACACCGGCTAGGAGCAGATGACTCAAGCCTGTAATCCCAGCACTTTTGGGAGGCCAAGACAGGAGGATCCCATGAGCCCAGGACTTTGAGACCAGGGCAACACTGGAGACTCTGTTTCTAAAAAAAAAAATTAAAAATTAGCCAGGTGTGGTGGCATGCCCTATAGTCCCAGCTACTCAGGAGGATAATCTGAGCCCAGAAGCTCGAGGTTACAGTGAGCTACTGCACTCTAGCCTAGGCAACAGAGTGTGGACCTGTCTCCCGGCCAAAAAAATTTCCAACATTATTTTGTGATATGTAAAATAATATGAAACAAATTTTAGTGTTTCTTAATAAAATATTTTTGGAATACAGCCATATTCATTCATTTCTATATTGTATATGGCTACTTTTGCATTATAATAGCAGAGTTGGGTAGTCGTGACAAAGACCATATGGACCACAAAGCCTGTGAGATTTACTATTTGGAACTTTGTGTTTTTTAAATGTGCCAACTCCTGCTCGGAATTATTCATGGCATATGTTTTTAATTTTAAAAGATTTTGCTCAGCCTTTCGTGATTAGTTTTGTATTTTTTCATACTTTCACTACTCTTCATTTTATTTAAAATTATTTTACACATTATTTCTCTTCTCATTTAACTTTCTTTTTTGGCTGGTGGTGGGTGGGGGAGACTTTCCAGCAAAAACGGGAAAGCCTGCTAGACAAATTCTAAAAGAGCTTTAACATTTGACTAAAGAGATATGGGTGTAAAAAATTTTTTTTAAATAAAAAAATAAAAAATAAAGAACCATAACACTTTTCTCCTTTATCTTTGGATGACCTCTGAATTTGTTTGTTTAAGATGGAGTCTTGCTCTTGTTGCCCAGGCTGGAGTGCAATGGCGCAATCTGGGCTCACTGCAACCTCCGCCTTCCGGGTTCAAGCAATTCTGCCTTAGCCTCCTGAGAAGCTGGGATTACAGGCACCTGCCACCACGCTTGGCTAATTTTTGTATTTTCAGTAGAGATGGAGGGTTCACCAATTTGGCCAGGCTGGTCTTGAACTCCTGAACTCGTAATCCACCCCCGCCCTCGGCTTCCCAAATTTCTGAGATTACAGGCGTGAGCCACTGCACCTGGCCTGAATCTGTATAAGAAAGACAACCCTGGCCGGGTATGGTGGTTCACATTTGTAATTGCAGCACTTTGGGAGGCTGAGTCAAGCAGATCACGAGGTCAGGAGTTTGAGACAGCCTGTCCAATATGGTGAAACCCCGTTGCTACTAAAAAAATACAAAAATTAGCCAGGTATGGTGGCACGTGCCTATAGTCCCAGCTACTCAGAGGCTGAAGCAGGAGTATCACTTGATCCCGGGAGGTGGAGGTTGGGGTGAGCCAAGATCCTGCCACTGCATTCCTGCCTGGGTGACAGGGCAAGACTCCGCCTCAAAAAAACAAAACAAAACAAAAAAACTGTGATCTTATGTTGGCCAACTGGAATGTATTATGATGGTGGCAGAAAAAGATGTAGGACAGACATTTTATCCAGAAGAGCCTCTAATTCCTCAGATCTGAAACTGTAATATTAACCATGTAGATATGAGATTCCCAATGGGGATTTAGGTCAGAAGTAGCTATACAATCTCATCTCTTTTGTGTGATAAGCCTATTAGAATATTTGCCTGCCACTGATAACTAAGAACTTGAGAACCATTACTATTCTACTTCACCACCCTGCTGCTAATCAATTCAGAAAAACACAAAATGAAGCCAACACTGAAGTCCTTTCACATTGATGTGAACCTCAATTTACCTGCCACTACCATTTTTATCATGTTTCTTATTATAAACAAGACCCCCACAGTAATGATCATAAGTCCTAGTGGAGACTCAGCTGACTGCTTGTGGCATCAGTGTAAAGAATAAAGAAATTGCTATAAAAACTAATCACTCTCATCCCCAGCACTTACCAAAGACTTTCTTATCGCATTAGACAGATGCTCCTAATAGCCACAATTTGAAAGCCCTGAATAAATTTATATGGTAAGTCTAAACTTATTGAACTATTTTGTGATGCATAAAGCAGCTGAATCCATGCAGAAACATTTACAACATAGCTTTATATGCTATTTGAATTAAATGTTTAGAAACAGATTCATTTTCTATTTTCATTTGTTTTTGTAACTACGTAGGAAGTTTTAGCATATAAAAAAAGGGTCGGCTGGGCGCAATGGCTCACACCTGTAATCCAAGCACTTTGGAGGCCAAGGTGAGCAGATCACCTGAGGCCAGGAGTTCAAGACTGCCCTGACCAACATGGTGAAACCCCGTCTTTATATATATATATATATATATATATATATATATATATAAAGGGTCATTTCCCAGAAATGACCTCCCAATTTATACTCTTATTCAAGTAAATAAGGGTTCTACATGTTAACTGTTCAACTTGCAATGACAACCCAGGAGCCAATTAGGTTGTATGGTCTCTGGTACATACAGAAAACCCAACAATAAAAAACATAGTTCTACTCTTAGATTCCAGAGAAAGAATAGTTATTCCTACCTAACGAACCTGCACGTCCTGCACATGTACCTCAGAACTTAAAAAAATAAATTTAAAAATAAAACAATTTAAAAAAAAGGGAACAATGATCCCAAATAACCCCTTTTTAAGCAATTAAAAATTGTATCATTGGCCAGGCGCAGAGGCTCACACCTGTAATCCCAGCACTTTGGGAGGCTGAGGCAGGTGGATCACTTGAGGTCAGGAGTTCGAGACTAGCCCAGCCAACGTGGTGAAACCCTGTTTCTAGTAAAAATACAAAAATTAGCTTGGCGTGGTGGTGTGCACCTGTAATCCAAGCTACTCAGGACGATGGGGCACAAGAATCACTTGAACCCAGAAGGCAGATGTTGCAGTGAGCCGAGATCACACCACTGCATGTACTCCAGCCCAGAGGGCTGACACGCAAGACTCAGTCTCAAAAAAAAAAAAAAATTGTTATCAACATATTAGGGTCATCAGGGTTTACTGAAAACAATTCTGAGATGTTGCTTAGGACTTTTTTGTCCTGAAACTAGCAATTTTAATCTTACCAATTCAGTAGTATATACAGAAAGTGTAGGACTGAGGAAAAAAAGGTAGTGTAGGCTGACCAAATGAAAGCCTGCTTTCTGAGAAAAGAACTATAATCAATTTAGTGTGTCTCTAAAAAATCTATACTATCTTTGAGCCTAAGTAAGAAGTCTCCGTCCTTTGATCCTTTCTGCTAATCTATATTTTTTTCCTTTGTATTTCTACTCAACCCTTTCTCAAAAACTTCTACTTGATTAATCCCACATATACCCAATTGCTGGCATCCAAGCATGCATACATTTAAATCAAAATAACTGTATTTGTTTCTAGAATCTTTTATGTTCATCTTACTGAATCAATATATTTAGCAGTTCTCTTTTGTCTGCACATTAATGCATTTTAAGATTCATTAACAGCATTTAGGCTAGCAATATAAAAGAACCCAAAGATGTCAATTTTCTCATTTTTAATTCTAATATATACTGAGTACTTAATGCTCTGTATCATAGGTTATTGTGCTAATTTTCTCTCTCTTTTTTGAGATAGCAACTGGCTCTGTCACCCACCCTGGAGTGCAGTGGCACAATCTTGGCTCACCACAACTTCTGTTTCCTGGGCTCAAGGGATCCTCCCACCTCAACCTCCCAAGTACCTGGCACCGCAGGCACCCACTACCAAACCCAGCTAATTTTTGTATTGTTTTTATAGAGACGGGATTTTGCCATGTTGCCCAGGCTGCTCTTGAACTCCTGAGCTCAAGCCATCCACCCACACTGGTGTCCCAAAGTGCTGGGATTACGGGTGTGAGCCATTGCACCAGCTAATTTTCTTTTACTTTATCTAAATTGCTTAAAACATTCTATCAATGGAATACAGAAGGTTCACAGGGAATATACTTTTAATGGTTGAATAGTTAAGAGCTCTAATTGGCTTATTATCACTTGATGCCTAAATTGACATCAGTTTACAAGATTAAAAAGAATTAAGGCCAGGCACAGTGGCTCATGCCTGTAATCCCAGCACTTTGGAGGCCAAGGCAGGTGGATCACCTGAGGTCAGGAGTTCAAGACCAGCCTGGCCAACATAGCAAAACCTCATCTCTACTAATACAAAAAATTAGCCAGGTGTGGTGGTGGATGCCTGTAATCCCAGCTACTCAGGAGGTTGAGGCAGAAGAATCATTTGAACCCAGGAGGGGGAAGTTGCAGTGAGCTGAGATCGCGCCACTCCAGCCCTGGGGACAAAGTAGGACTCTGTCTCAAAAAAAAAAAAAAAAAAGGATTATATAATCTTTATTTCACAAGGCAGTTCTAAGAACAATACTGAACCACAGTTTCATGCTCACTTTGACAGCACATATTCTGAACCATAGTCTCTTATGTTTCTTGACTTGATACCATTTTATAAATTTTAAATCCAAATACCATGAGGATACTATTTGAGGAAAGCTAGCTATAAATGAAACTCTGGTGCAAATCCAATTTGGTCACTTTACTGATTTAACCTGCACTGGGGAAAAGGTCTGTCAGTCAAAGCTGAAAGAAAATGCAGCTTATTGTCTTCAAAGAGAGAACTCGCACCAGGCTAGCAAAAGAAACAACTTTATCCCTCCTCAGAAAAAGGCAATATTACAAGTAAGCTTTTTAGGAATAGTTTAACCAGTTCATGTAAAACCAATTAGAAACAGGACATGTGGCCAGGTGTAGTGGCTCATACTTATAATTCTAACACTTTGGGAGGCTGAGGTGGATCGCATGAGGCCAGAAATTGAAGAACAGCCTGAGAAACACAGGGAGACTCTGTCTCTACAAAAATTTTTAAAAAGTAGCCAGGTATGGTGGCTCATGCCTATAGTCCCAGCTACTTGGGAGGCTGAAGCAGAAGGATTCCTTCAGCTGAGGAGTTCAAAGCTGCAGTGAGCTATGATTGCTGCATTCTAGACTAGGTGACAGAGTGAGATCCTGTCTCTCAAAAGAGAGGGGAAAAAGAAAAGGGCACACATCTGTGTGTTCTGATATGAGAAGACAGCCAAACCATTACTAAGTAAAAAAGCTGCTTGCTAATTTTTTATGTTAGTATAGTATAGAAAAAACGGTAGAGAAAATTTCTGATAGTGGTTATCTCTTAAGGGAGTATTTGGAAAATGAACTCCAGGCTTTCATCTTTTGCATTTTGCTCTGATACATACATACACACACACACACAAACACACACACACACACACATACATATACGTATACATATATATATACATACGTGCATATATGTATATGTATGTATATGTATATATATGACTCTTTTACTTTAGTAAAAAAACAAGATTTTAAAAAATTTATAAACTTTACTTTTGTTAAGTGTAGCAAATTACATTTGAAAGTTCTGGGTCACTCATTATGATTGTGAGGACTAAGATGAAAGCATCTAGCCCACTGCCTAGCATACAGGAAAAGCTCAATAAATGTCAGTATACTTCTAGTTCTGCAATGTCTTCTAATGTTACCAAGTTTTATACTGACCCGCGAGTACAATTTTATAGCTGCTGCTTATTCTAGCTTCTACTTTGCTATTAGGTGCCACTTCTTGCTACTGTCAGTATACCCACTTCTAGAAGTACCTTCTGCCACATATTGCTTCAAATCTGCCACAAACGCTTTCAGCTCCCAAAACATCTTAACTGTGCCTACTGTGTCTTTTTTTTTTTTTTTAAGACAGAGATTTGCTCTTGTTGCCTAGGCTGGCATGCAATGGTGCCGTCTCGGCTCACTGCAACCTCCACCTCCCAGGTTCAGGCGATTTTCCTGCCTCAGACTCCCCAGTAGCTGGGATTATAGGCATGCACCACCACGCCTAGATAATTTTGTATTTTTATTAGCTCCTTTAAACTTGGAGTGTCTACACAGAAAAAGACTTGTATTCATTTTTATATACCCCATCATAGCCCTACTACAGCAGTCACTCAAATGTCTGTACGTACAAATAGACAAAAGCTATACCTGTGACTAAAAAAAAAAGTTCAGGTCAGGCATAGTGGCTCATGCCTATAATCCCAGCACTTTGTGAGGCCAAGGCAGGCAGATTGCTTGAGCCCAGGAGTTTGAGACCAGCCTGGGCAACATGGCGATACCCCATCTCTACAACAGATACAAAAATTAGCCAGGTGTGGTGGAATGGGCCTGTAGTCCCACCTACTCCGGAGGCTGAGGTGGGAGAATCGCCTGAACCCAGGAGATGGAAATCGCAGTGACCTGAGATCCCACCACTGCACCCGAGCCTGGGCGACAGGGCAAGACGCTGTCTCAAAAACGAACACAGAAAAAGTTCAAAGAGGATCCCAAAATAACTTGAGACAGTTTAACACTAATGTTTTAATTTTAGTATAGGACTTAGGTCAATAGGCGCTTGAGTAGCTTTTATAGTCTAATTGGAGGTAAAGCACATGGAGGAACACTGTGACAGTTACTTTCCTACCCAGTTTTAGATTTTCAGCTTACTTTTATGTCTAAAGTTATATTCCAAAGAATTGGAACTATTAAGCAGTCTGTACACTAGCTTATGAAGTACAATATTACAGAGGTTCCTTAAGGGTAGTGGTGACTCTCCAAGCAGACAAATTTTTAGAATCTCTGCCACTTTTTTTTTGAGATGGAATCTTACTCTGTCACCCAGGCTGGAGTTCAATGGCGTGATCGTGGCTTACTGCAATCTCACCTCCCAGGTTCAAGCAGTTCTTCTGCCTCAGCCTCCCAAGTAGCTGGGACTATAGGCACATGCCACACACCCAGCTAATTTTTGTAGTTTTAGTAGAGATGGAGGTTTCACCGTGTTAGCCAGATGGTCTCGAACTCCTGACCTCGTGATCCGCCTGCTTCAGCCTCCCAAAGTGCTGGGATTACAGGTGTGAATCACCAAGCCTGGCCGAATCTCTGCCACTTCTCTGTAGCAAGTATCTTTTCTCTTGCACACACTCAATTTTCTCCCAAATAGAATTAGTATTCCATAGCCATTATTGTGGTTGCAAAACGTAGACTTTCACAGACCCTGAAGATATCTACATTTCAACAGAAATGTAGATTCCTTCCAGATACAAAAAACAGTAGGTAGAACTGGTAAAACAGAAGAGGTTAAAGGTGGCCGGGCACAATGGCTCACACCTATAATACCCGTACATTGGGAGGCTGAGGCAGGCGGATCACAAGGTCAGGAGTTCGAGACCAGCCTGACCAGCATGGTGAAACCCTGTTTTACTAAAAATACAAAAAATTAGCCAGGCATAGTGGCACGTGCCTATAGTCCCAGCTACTTGGGAGGCTGAGGCAGGAGAATTGTGTGAACCTGGCAGGCAGAGGTTGCAGTGAGCCGAGATCATGCCACTGCACTCCAACCTGGCCAAAGGAGTCTCAAAAAAAAAAAAAAAAAAAAAAAAAAAGAGGGTTAGAGGTGAAAATTGTGCAGAAAAACAGCTACCTATCCACAAATTAACTCTGTTTTGAATATCTACTTCAAAGGCTACATCAATATGCCAATTCTTATTTTAAAAAAGATGCTGGTAAAAAGGTCTGAAAATGGCCGGGTACAGTGGCTCATGCCTGTAAATTCTAGCACCTTGAGAGCCCGAGGCTGGTAGATCACTTGAGGCCAGGAGTTCAAGACCAGCCTGCCCAACATAGCAAAACCCCTTCTCTACTAAAAATACAAAAATTAGCAGGGCATGCTGGCAGGCGCCTGTAGTCCCAGCTACTCAGGAGGCTGAGACATGAGAATCGCTTAAACCCAGGAGGCAGAGGTTGCAGTGAACTGTGATTACACCACTGCACTCCATACAAAGTGGGACCCTGTCTCAAAAAAAAAAAAAAGTCTGAAAATAGGTTGCCCAAAGCCCACTTTAATTTTAAAAATTACCAAATTTGCTTAGGTTTGGTGGTTCATGCCTGTAATCCCAGCACTTTGGGAGGCCGAGGTGGGTGGATCACGAGGTCAGGAGATCGAGACCATCCTGGCCAACATGGTGAAATCCCATCTCTACTAAAAATACAAATAGCCAGGTGTGGGGGTGTTTGCCTGTAGTCCAAGCTACTCAGGAGGCTGAGGCAGAAGAATTGCTTAAACCCGGGAGGCAGAGGTTGCAGTGAGTCAAGATCACGCCACTGTACTCCAGCCTGGGTGACAGAGAGAGACTCCATCTCAAAATAAATAAGTAAAATAAAATAAAATGTTAAAATTGCAAGTTATCTTTGAAGTATAATTATAATATAAAATTTAATTTTCAATAGAAAATTAGAGTCAATAACAGAAAAAAAAAAACTACTACCACATAAGACTCAAGTCAACAGCAGTATTATTCTCCCAGTAAAATGCTACCATATTCTATAGCAATTCAAAATGTGTACAATACACGCATACAAACATATATATACATTTTCATTTTAATCTCACAATAACCCAAAAGGATGTCATTGTCCAACAAAGTCTAACTCCAAAGCCTGCCCTTCACTATCACTACCTGCCTCCCATAAAATTTTTCTCAAACTATAAATGAAAAGCAGAGATAAAGCTATCCTGGTCGGGTGTGGTGGCTCACATCTCTAATCCCAGCACTCTGGGAGGCTGAGTGTGGGCAGATCACCTGAGGTTGGAAGTTCGAGACCAGCCTGACCAACATGGAGAAACCTCATCTCTACTAAAAATACAACATTAGCCAGGTGTGGTGGCACACATCTGTAATCCCAGCTACTCAGGAGACTGAGGCAGAAGAATTGCTTGAACCCGGGAGGCGGAGCTGTGGTGAGCTGAGATGGTGCCATTGCACTCCAGCCCAGGCAACAAGAGTGAAACTCTGACTCAAAAAAAAAAAAAAAAGAAAAAGGTATCCTATTAAAACCAAGTGTTGGCTGGGCACAGTGGCTCATGCCTGTAACCCCAGCACTGTGGGAGGCTGGGGTTGGCGGATCACCTGAGCCTGGCCAAGATGGTGAGACCCCATCTGTACTAATAATACAAAATTAGCCACGCATGGTGGTGTGCACCTGTAATCCCAACTACTCAGGAGGCTGAGGCACACGTATCACTAGAACCCTGTAAGCAGAGGTTGGAGTGAGCTGAGGTTGCAACACTGCACTCCAGCCTGGGCAACAGAGTTAAACTATGTCTCAAAAAAATAATAATAAAAATAAAAACAAGGCCAGGCACCATGGCTTATGCTTGTAATCCCAGCACTTTGGGAGGCCAAGGCGGGCACATCACCTGAGGTCAGGAGTTCCAGACCATCCTGGCCAACATGGTAAAACCCCATCTCTACTAAAAATGCAAAAATTAGCTAGGCATGGCACGCACGCCTGTAGTCCCAGCTACTTGGAAGGCTAAGGCCGAAGAATCGTTTGAACCTGGGAGGTGGAAGTTGCAGTGAGCTGAGACCATGCCATTGCACTCCAGCCTGGGTTACAGAGCAAGACTCAGTCTCAAAATAAATAATAAAACAAATAAATAAAAATAAAACCAAATGTTAAGTTTAGCCTATAATGCTGCTCCCTTACATATTTTAAGTTCAGCCTAAAGGTTTCTCTGTACATGGTTAACTATAATCTAACTGGGTTTGTAAATAGACTATAACTGACTCTTGTAACAAGTAGCTAAGTCTCAGTCAATAATAGCAGCCATACTTCAACCACTCAAAGGCAGCAAACTGTTCAAATCATGTTCATATAAGCCAAATACCAAGCTGCAATCAATCTGGCTGTTTCTGTACCTTACTTTATTTTCTGTATGTCTCTTTCCTTTTTCTGTTTATAAATCTTCTTCAACCACACAGCAGCACCAGAGTCACTCTGAACCTATTTCTGGTTCAGGGGACTGCCTGATTTGCAAATTGTTCTTTGGTCAATTAAACACTGTTAAATATAATTTGTCTTAAGTTTTTCTTTTAACACAAGTGGTGAATGCATGGATTCTTACTGTATTTTTATTTCTTAATTTTTTCTTACAGATATTTAAAAGGTCTTAGGTCAGGCATGGTGGCTCACACCTGTAATCCCAACATTTTGGAAAACCAAGGCTGACAGACTGCTTGAGCCCAGGAGTTTGAGACCAGCCTAGGCAACACAGCAAAACCCTGTCTCTACAAAATACAGAAAAATTAAAAGGTAGCTGGGCATGGTGGCACACATCTGTGGTCCCAGCCACTCCAGAGGCTAAGGTGGTAGAATCATGAGGTCAAGGCTGCAGTCAACTGTGATCATGCCACTGCACTCCAGCCTGAGTGACAGGAATGAGAATCTATCTCAAAAAAATAAAAAAATAAAAAGTAAAGGTCTTTTTACTCTTATTGCACACTTAATAAAGAGAACAAAAAGGCCAGGCTCGGTGGCTCATGCCTGTAATCCCAGTACTCTGGGAGGCCGAGGAGGGTGGATCATGGGGTCAGGAGTTTGAGACCAGTCTGGCCAAGATAGTGAAACACCGTCTCTACTAAAAGTACAAAAAATTAGTCAGGTGTGGTGGTGTGTGCCTTTAACCTCAGCTACTCAAGAAGCTGAGGCAGGAGAATCAACATGAACCCGGGAGGCAGAGGTTGCAGTGAGCCAAGCAAGAACACACCATTGCACTCCAGCCTGGGCGACAGTGCGAGACTCCGTCTCAAAAAAAAAGAACAGAAACATACTTGAACAAGCAAGCTAAACAATGAGATATCATCCAATTTGGCAAAGGTTAAAAGACGTAAATATTCAGTGTTAGGTGAGTGTGGGGAACCTAAGCCTAGCCTCAATGCCACACTGAACTTGGATGCTCTTCAATTATCTTATTCATAACTTTAATATTTAGCAAGTCTGCATGTTTGTCTCTCCCTTAACTGAACTCCTTAAGAATATCTTTATTTCATTTTATTTTTTTAGAGACCAGATTTCACTCACCCAGGCTGAAGCACAGTGGCACAATCATAGCTCACTGTAGCCTAGAATTCCTGGACTCAAGTGATCCTCTCACTTCAGCCTCCTGGGTAGCTAAGGCTACAGGCATATGCCACCGTGCCTGGCTTTTTGTTGTTTTTAATTTGTGCAACAGACATGTTGCCCAGGCTGCTTAGAGCATCTTCTTTCCAAAACCCCCATATAACCAGCCCAGTATTTAGCCTGTAAGAGGTACTTATGAAGCTAGGTGTAGTGGCTCACACCTGTAATCCCATCACTTTGGGAGACCAAGGTGGGTGGATCACCTGATGTCAGGAGTTCAAGACCAGCCTGGTCAACATGGTGAAACCCCATCTCTACTAAAAATACAAAAATTAGTTGGGTGTGGTGGCAGAGACCTGTAATCCCAGCTACTCAGGAGGCTGAGGCCGGAGAATCACTTGAACCCAAGAGGTAGAGGTTGCGTGAACTGAGATCATGCCATTGCATTCCAGCCTGGGCAATGAGAGCAAAACTCCACCTCAAAACAAAAAAAAAGAGGCACTTATGAATAACATAAGCAACATATCCATGAAACACAAAATCAGAGCAATCAGAAAATAACTGGGCCTGATTTGAGTGCAAAGATGGCTGAACTGATATATCACTTCCTGAGGCTTCCGCATCTTTTTTCTTCTTTTTAGAAACAGGGTCTCGCTCTGTCACCCAAGCTGGGGTGTAGCTGGCATGATCATAGCTACTGTAACCCTGCATTCCTGGGCTCAACTGATCCTCCTGCCTCAGCCTCCCAGGTAGTTGAAACTTTAAGCATGAGCTAAGCGTCTCCATCTTACCATCCACTAGAGGCAAAAAATTGAGACATCACCCATAATTTCTCCTTTCCCACACATTCCCCTGCCCAACCCAGCATCCTTCTAATCCATGAATAAACTGTTTTAGTTCTCCATTCAGAATATCCTGAGTCCATCCAATTCTCTCCATCTGTACTGCTACCATCTGATTCAAAGTTCTTATCTGCACTAGAAAGGCTTGTTGTAATAGCCTTCAAACGGGTTCCAGGATTTCCATGCTTGACTTCCTTCCAATCATTTCACCAAATAGCAGCCAGAGCAATATTTTAAACCATTTCCACTTCAGGGTCTTTCCCTCTGTCTAAAGAGATCTTGACATGTTTGGTTCCTTCTCCTTCATTCTGTTATCAGAGTAAATGTCATTTCCTTCACAGCAACATTCTCTGACCACCCTAGCTGAAGTGCCAACCACTTCCTCCCCTCACTCTCTACCACACCACTGCCTTCAAAGCACTTCTATTTGAAATTTGTTTTGCACTGTTTATACTTTAATACCTATTCTGCTCACATACTATGTGCCATTTTAAGTGCTAACAATACAGTAGTGAACAAAAACTCCTGAGCTCATGGAGCTTACATTCTGGTGGAGGAAACCACCAAAAAACAAAAGAAAGAAAATATATGTTATAGCACCAAGGTGAACAGAAAACAAAGCATGGAAGAGAAATATAAAATGTTGGGGTGAGGACTGAACTGTATTCTCAAAAACAGTTAAAATCACTAATTTTATGTTATGTGTATTTTTCCACAATTTAAAAAAATAAAAAAACTTTTTTTGAAATTGCTCCTGGGTTGAAACCTTACTGGGTTCAAGCACTTCTCCCTTAGCCTCCCAAATTACAGCCACACTCCATCACACCCGGCTAATTCTTGTAGTGTTTTTTTTTTTGAGACGGAGCTTTGCTCTTGTGATCTAGGCTAGAGTGCAATGGCACAATCTCGGCTCACCACAATCTCTGCCTTCTGATTCAAGCAATTCTCCTGCCTCAGCCTTCCAGTAGCTGGGATTACAGGCATGTGCCACCATGCCCAGCTAATTTTGTATCTTTAGTAGACATGGAGCTTCTCCACATTGGTCTGGCTGGTTGCAAACTCCCAACCTCAGGTGATACCGCCGCCTCAGCTTCTCAAAGTGCTGGGGTTACACGCATAAGCCACCCTGCTCAGCCTAATTTTTGTATTTTTAGTAGAGATGGGGTTTCACCATATTGGCCAGGCTGGCCACCTCCTGACCTCAGGTGATCTACCCACCTCAGCCTCTCAAAGTGCTGGGATTACAGGCATGAGCCACCACTCCTGGCCCACAATTTAAAAATGTTTTAATAAAAATGTTTTAAAAGTTGGGGCAAGGAAGGGGAGGCAAAAAATAAATAAATTTAAAAATAAAATAAATAAAAGTTGGGGCAAGAAAATGCTAAATTTTAGATAGGACAGAAGGCTTCAATGAAAGGGATATAAAGGAAGACATGAAGAAGTAGAAGAACTCACTATGTTGATATCTGGGGGAAAAAAATCCAGGCAAAGAGAAGAGTAATGCAAAGGCCCTGAGGCAGGGATCATGACTGGCACATTTGAGAAGCAGCAAGTATGTTTGGCTCTGTGAGTGGGGGAGCCAATTTATCCACAGCACCTAAATCAGTGTCTGACGTAAAGAAGGAACTCAAATATATAACTATCGTATAGCAGCAAGACTGGCATATATAAATACATTCCTTTAAAAAGTAAATTATGTTGTAATTTCACACTTCATAGTGCAATAGTGGCTTACATCTATAACCCTAGCACTTTGGGAAGCCAAGGTGGGATTACTGTTTGAGTTCAGGAGTTTCAGAGCAGCCTGAGCAACATAGCCAGACCTCATCTATACTAAAAGTTAAAAAAAAAAATCATCCAGGTGTGGTGGCACATGCCTGTAGTTCCTGCCACTCAAGAGGCTGAGGCGGGAGGATTGCTTGGGCCTGGGAGATTGAGGCTGCAGTAAGCTCTGATTGTATCACTGCACTCCAGTCTGGGCAACAGAGGCAGACCCAACAACAACAACAACAAAAAGCTGGGCGCGGTGGCTCACACCTGTAATCCCAGCACTTTGGGAGGCTGAGATGGGTGGATCACCTGAAGTCAGGAGTTCGAGACCAGCCTAACCAACATGGTGAAACCTTGTCTTAAAAAAAAAATACACAGAAAAACAAAGAATAGCATAACAATCCTAAAAGGGAAAGAGGGTTTCAGTTATTTTTAAACATTTTCCTGATGACTTTTTGCTACTGGTTAAAATATTACTTAGCTTAAAAACTTACTAAATTATCCACCGGCATTTTGAGATCCCTTTTCTACTTAACTCTTTCCTGAGCCTCCTTTAAATCATGAATTTCCTGTAATTCGTCATCCCCAATTAATCTCCTTTTTCATATGCCACCTCTTAGTATTTTCACTATTCTTACCTTACCTATTACTCCCTTGTCAATAGTGCTCACAACAAGTTATAAGACAAACAAAATAGCTTTGTAAAAGATGCCAACCTGAAGGATGTATTAGTAAAATATGCATACAATCTCTAATTCGTGCTGTCTCCAGTGTCTAGAGGAGTTGAGGAGTCTCTAGTATCAAGTTCCACAACCTCCACCCTCCCCAAAAGCCCCAACCCTATGGTACTTACAATCTAAGTGATCATGAGAACAAAGGACCTAAGGATTGGATCTAATAACTATAACTATTCTTGGTTTTTAGATAAAAATAACTAATAAAGTACTGAATTTATGTTCTTGTATTCTTTTTTTTTTTTTAATTTTATTTTTTATTGCATTTTAGGTTTTGGAGTACATTTCAGATTAACCCAATTCTATGTTTAATTACTTAAGTGTATTAGAACAAGGGTTTCGTACTTTTTAGCAGAATACATTCAGAATGCTGTATTTAAGTGGGGTAAACTTGAGGCATAATCACCAGTTACAAATGGTCAATATAGGCCAGGCTTGGTAGCTCAGCCTGTAATCCCAGCAGTTTGGGAGGCTGAGGCAGGTGGATCACTTGAGCTCATGAGTCTGAGACCTGCCTGGGCAACATGATGAAACCCATCTCTACAAAAAAATACAAAAATTAGTTGGATGTGGTGGAACGCACCTGTAGTCCTAGCTACTCAGGAGGCTGGGGTGAGAGGATGGTCTGAACCTGGGAGGTGAAGGTTGTAGTGAGCAGAGATGGTACCACTGCACTCTAGCCTGGGTAACAGCGTCAGACCTCATCTATACTAAAAGTTAAAAAAAAAAAACAAAAAAAAAAACACAAAAAAACAACCACAGAGACAGACCTCATCCCAAACAATAACAAAAAGAATACCCAATATATTAAGAAATGAAGCCTTAGGCCATGCACAGTGACTTACATCTGTAATCCCAGCACTTTGGGAGGCTAAGGCAAGTGGATCACCTGAGATCAGGAATTTGAAACCAGCCTGGCCAACATGGTGAAATCCTGTCTCTACTAAAAATACAAAAATTAGCTGGGCATGGTGGTGGGCACCTGTAATTCCAGCTACTTTGGAGGCTGAGGCAGGAGAATTACTTGAACCCAGGAGGCAGAGGTTGCAGTGAGCCAAGATCACACCACTGCACTCCAGCCTGGGCAACAAGAGCGAAACTCTGTCTCAAAAAAAAAAGAAGTGTATCATATATACGTTATATCTCAATTAAGCAGTGTGAAGAAGTATAAAAGAAAGAGAATTTAGTGGAGTATATAAAACTCAATCCTGGTTTTGTTAAATAAAACACTAAAACCAATCAAGAAATACAGGCATATTTAAACTATTAGGTGACATAATGATGACACAGGAGATATCATTAGCTAAGGATTTCTACTCTTAAAGATGGAACTTCCACATAATGCGACTTTATTATACAGCAAATTAAAGAGAAGGAAGGTGGTGTATGTAACAATGGATTAACCTTCAAGATCTTTTAAGTGGAAAGGGATTTAAAGTATATATGTTCTTTTCCATTAAAAAGAGAAGGAATTTTTGTATGTATGTTTGTTACATAAGACACATGTTATATATACACACACAGACAAATGCATGTACATGTTTTTGGTGGCATATGTATAAACTGGCTTTGGAAAGATATCTAAGAAACAGCTAACACCAGGGCTATCTGTGGGTTAATAGGATGGCTGGAGTGTACTAAAAGGAAAGATTCCTTAGGTCACCATTTTGTGTGTTCTGAATTTTGAACAATGTGAATATAAACTTACCAAGAGGAAAAATTAAAGGTACTTTACCTTGCGCCATTGTTCCTAATGACTTCCACAGTTTCTTCGACAAAATATCGATCCTTGACATATGCAAAGATATCATCACAAATTTCATGTAAGCGTGAACGATGGGTAAGGTTGGTCAAGTATAAAACTGGAATAATTAGTGGTTCTGGAAAACTCTGAAGATTCTGTCTTGCTTTTTTTTCTGACTCAAGTGCTTCCTGATATGTCAGTCCAGGTCTACCCGTCACAGCACAACTCCACACAAGGCTGTTGCACAGAATGGTTCGTTCAAAAAAGTCACTGATTAAAAAACAAAAACAAAAACCCATTACCTATCATTTCACAAATTTTACATTAAAAGCTGACAGCCTTATCAGCTTCTTTTTGTGCCTTTAATGCAAAATTTTATTTAGACTCACAGAACTCAAGGGTTTGGTAACTGATCAACTTATAAACATTAATACAAACATAAGAAAAATATAAACTAAATATTTACATTTTGCAATTTAAAGGCACATTAGTCAAAACTAGACTTTGAGTTCTATCAGTTTTGAAACTGGAAGTCAAAGTGAATAAATTCAACTTTTTTAAAAATTTAATCTTTTTGTTCCAAGGCAGTCAGAATTCTGAAGTCAATTCAAGCACTTAACTATAAATTTTTTAAAGGCTTTGACATAATTGTGAAAAACTGAAAGATTTAATCATTTAACAATAAGAGAAAAGTGAAATAAATTAGCACTTCATATAATGAAAAAGCAGTCATTAAAAGGCATAATTAAAGTTCTTAATGAACATTTCTATTACTGTTAATAGAAAAAAATACCAATTTCCAGTTTGATCGCTCCTATATTTTCTTGAAACTATATGATGATCTCATTTGTGTTTAAAAAAAAAAAAGAAAACGAGGAAAAGAGAAAAAGGAAAGAAAATAAAAGGTACCTATAGAAGCACAGATTTCTAGAATGTCATACAAAAATCAAGGTAACAGAGATTAGGGATAAGACTGGGGAACCATTCTATTCAGTGCTCTTCTATTCTGCTGGAATTCCTTAATAAAGCATTTACTTATTTTCAAAAATTCTATCCATTCTCTTTTAAAATGCAAAAGATCTATATCATAGAAAGATTTCTAAGGCATAATGAGTAGGAAAAACACAAATCGATGAACATACAATCCCATGTACATTAATTATAATAATCACAGAAATGTATGTATTTATATACATACTATAACAAGATATTCCCTATAGAGAAAAGAGAAACTGGGAAGGAAGGAAAAGAAAAACATTTTTTGTGATTCTAAATACTTCTATATTGTTTGATTTTTTTTTTTTTTTTTTTTTTTGAGAGAGAGTCTCACTCTGTTGTCCAGACTGCAGGGCAATGGTACAATCACCTAGGATCAAGCATTCTGTCTTGCCTCAGTCTCCTGAATGGGTGGGACTACAGGTATGCATCAGGACACTCACCTAATTTTTTTGAGGGAGTAAAAATGGGATACTCACCTAATTTTTTTTGAGGGGGTAAAAATGGGATCATACTATGTTGCCCAGGTCGGTCTCAACCTCCTGGGCTCAAGTTGTCCTCCTACTTCGGCCTCCCACAATGTTGGGATTACAGGAATGAAGCACCATGCCCAGCCTATCTGAATTTTTATTTTTATATTTACTTTTTCAAGACAGAGTCTTACTCTGTTGTTCAGGCTGGAGTGCAGTGACATGATCTTAGATCACTACAACTTCTGCCTCCCTGGTTCCAGCAATTTTTGTGTCTCAGCCTCCCAAGTAGCTGGGACTACAGGTGCATACCACTATGCCCAACTAATTTTTGTATTTTTAATAGAGATGGAGTTTTACCATGTTAGCCAGGCTGGTCTCAAACTCCTGGCCTCAAGCAATCACCACGTCAGCCTCCCAAAGTGCTGGGATTAGAGGCATGAGCCAGCCACCACATCTGGCCCTGTTTACATTTTTATAATAAGCATTATTCATATATCATTTTGCAATAAAATATTTTTAAGATGTAAAAAAGTTAGCTTGCTATGGTGGCATAAGCCTGTAATTCCAGCTACTCCGGAGTCCAAGGTGGGAGAATTGCTTGAGTCCAGGAGTTCAAGGCTACAGTGAGCCATAATCATGCAACTGCACTCCAGTCTGTGCAACAGTAAGACTGTCTGTAAAAAAAAAAAAAAATTGAGGAATTTTACTCTTGTTGCCCAGGCTGGAGTGCAATGGCGCAACCTCAGCTCACTGCAACCTCCGTCTCCCAAGTTCAAGCAATTCTCCTTCCTCAGCCTCCCGAGTAGCTGGGATTACAGGCATGTGCAATCATACCCAGCTATTTTTTGTATGTTTAGTAAAGATATGGTTTCTTCTGTTGGTCAGGCTGGTCTTGAACTCCTAACCTCAGGTGATCCGCCTGCCTCAGCCTCCCAAAGTGCTGGGATTACAGGCGTGAGCCACCGTGTCCAGCCAAAATATCATATATACACACACACACATATATGTATATGGTTACACACATGCAAAAGGGTTAACAATGGCTGCCACTGAGTTGTAAGATACAGCTAAAATTTTTTCCTCCTTTATATTTTGGTCTACTTTTCAATTATTATATGTAACCATATGATTCATTATTCTTCAATTTTTTCTCCTTCCTGAAATATTCACTTCTCCCATCATTCTAAAAGCACTTAAATTGCTATATGGCCTATTTCCTGGTTAGCACATCTATCTGTGTAGGTTTTCTCTGTATTAGTTTGATCTCCAAAAATCTGGGACAATTCCATTTAGATTGTTTCCTTTTGTACATGTCTATAGAACAACTTTAAAAAAAGGTATCTATGGAAATAAAGCAAGAGATATTAATCATACCTTAACATAAATGAGATCTACAGAAATAACATGCATATGCCAAGTTATATGGCTCTTAATTCAGTAAGAAGATCCTTTTGAAGTGTGGTTTAGTACAGGAAATAATGGGTGTACATCATCAAAAATACAAAGTAAAAAGCAGTTATCCTTATAAGATAGAAGGCAGATACTCTAAGAATAAGAATTCAGAGAAAGGGAAGGGAAGAACTCAGAGGGCAAAAAAAGATTTTAAAAAATACTAGAATTTTTTTGGGGGGGAAGTGATGTTAACAGGTAGGTCTCAGCCAGACAGGATAGCTCATGCTTGTAATCCCAGCACTTCAGCAGGCTGAGGAAGGAGGATCACTTGAAGCCAGGAGTTTGAGACCAGACTGGGCAACAAAGTGAGATCCTGTCTCCACCAAAAACTGAAGAAAAAACTTAGTCAGGTGGTGCACATCTATAGTCCCTGCTACTCAGGAGGCTGAGGTTGGGAAGATCACCTGAACCCAGGAGTTCAAGGCTGCAGTGAGCTACGATTACACCACTGCACTCCAGCCTGAGTGACAGAGCACAACGCTGTTTCTTAAAAAAAGTTCTAGGTTGGGCACGGCGGCTCACATCTGTAATCCATCACTCTGGACAGCTGAGGCAGGAGAAATGCTTAAGTCCAGGAGCTCAAGACCAGCCTGGGTGACATGGCAAAACCCAGTCTCTACTAAAAATATAAAAAGTAGCCAGGTCCACGTGATGGCACATGCCTGTAGTCCTAGATACTCAGGAGGCTGAGGCAGGAGGAGCACTCTACCTCTGGAGACAGAGATTGCAGTGAGCAGATTGCACCACTGCACTCTAGCCTGGATGACAGAGTAAGACCCTGTCTCAAAAAAAAAAAAGAAAAAAAAGTTCTAACTTTATATGTTAAATAAAGATATCTGTAAGATTTAGCTTCTCAAGCCAATACACATCTAACACATAATGTACATCAGGTATACTTTTTTCCTCTTTTAAAAAACTGATATATAATAGTTGTACATATTGATACCTGTATCCAATGGGTAATGATCAAATCGGAGTAATTGGGATATCCATCACATGTAGCATACTTCTAATAACTTAAACATTACTTAGTACTGCTCAAGAAAATTATACTTCAAATCTAAATATCTTATTCATTAGTCTGTAAGCCAGTGCTAGTAGAAATAGAATGGTTAGTCACATGTATAATTTTAAACTTTCTAGTGGTCACATTTAAAAATTTAAAAATAAAAATAACCCAGTATATCACAAAATAATTTCATTTCAGTATGTAATCAACATTTTAAAAATCGAGATACTTTACTTACATTCTTCTTTAAAAAAAAAAAAAATTCGATGGGCTCAGTGGCTCATGCCAACATTTTGGGAGGCCGAGGTGGGTGGAGGTGGGTGGAGGTCAGGAAATTGAGACCATCCTGGCTAACACAGTGAAACCCCATCTCTACTAAAAATACAAAAAATTAGCCAGGTATGTTGGCATGCACCTATGGTCCCAGCTGCTGGGGAGGCTGAGGCAGGAGAATTGTTTGAACCCAGAAAGCAAAGATTGCAGTGAGCCGAGATCATGCCACTGCACTCCAGCCTGGACAACACCAGGAAGCAAAGATTGCAGTGAGCTGAGATTGTGCCACTGCACTCCAGCCTGGGCAACAGAGTGAGACTCCGTCTCAAAAAAAAAAAAATCCAATGCATATTTTATGATTACTATCTTAATTCGGACTAATCACATTTCAAGTGCTTAATAACCCATCTGGCCAAGTAATGGCTCCTGCTCTGGACAGCACAGCTCTAGCAGCTAAGTGCCTGGGGTACTGAGTAGGCCATGCATGGGATATTTCACGCCACAGCAGGAGAACAACTAAGTGCAAAGTGAGTTGCAACAAACACTAGATTTAACACTGCCTAAAAATACCAAGGAGAGCAATGGCACAAGTGCCACAACCAGTGATGTATAGCTGCCCTTTTATACCCAAAGGTTTCTACTATCTCTTACAAAATGTTTGTGCCATTTGTTTACTTTGTGTCTATTTACAAAGTTATTGTTACATTATAGCTTTACTCTGAACAAAGACCTACCCTAAGGAGGCAGGACACACTCTACCACAGTGACAATTTTAATGCAAGGGAAAAAAGTCCAAGGGTCCTCTCTCCCATACTCAGAACCCCATAGCACCATCTCTAACATCAAACACCTTCACTTTCTCCCACTTCGGTAATTCTGCTCACACTTTACCCATTCATCATACACATTTAAATGTATAGAGTTTGTTAATACTGAACTCTAGGGGGTTGGTTACAATGCTTCTTCAATTTCTACATTGTAAGACTATAACTAATGAAACTTACAAGAAGCACATTTTACTACTGTGAGCAAAAATAATATCCAAAACATTTTTATATGAACGTAAATTTAGGCTAATACGGGTTATTAATGTCAAGATTTATGACTGCACTCCTTCAATCATCCTCTTCACTAAAAGTGGGCATCCTACTAGCCCAGAGACCAAATCCTGCCCTCCAACCATTTTTGTAGTGTTTTGGGAATACGACTATACCCATATTTTTAGGTGTTGTCAGGAACTGCTTTCTCACTACATTTGCACAGCTAGATAGGAACAAGAGACCCTATGGCCAAGCAAAGCCAAAAATACTGATTATCTGGCCCTTTATGGGAAAAATTTGATGACCCTTCCTCTTTACCAATATTTCATAACAAAAAATTGCTGAGTTACAAGGTACTTTTTAAGAACACACTTGTAATATAAAGTCAACCAACACTCTGGTGAATAAACTGAGGAACAAAGGGCAACATACGATTAATTCGTTGGGTATTGAGAAAACTTAAAACCTAGTAGAAGATTAAACTGTGACATAAAAATCAGAAACTGAGTACAATTCAGATAAAAAAGTGTACTCTACTTAAGGGCCAAAAAATGCACATTTTCTCTCTCTCTCTCTATATATATATCTATATATAGATATAGATATAGATAGATATCTCTATAGCTCTTTCTATATATAGAGATATACATATCTATATAGAGAGAGCTATATATATAGATATATAGATATGTATCTCTATATTGAGATATGTATTCTATATATATATATACATATAGAGCTATATATACAGCATATACATATATATGTATACATATAAATATGAAGGAGAAATACATATATATATATATTAAGGAGAGAGAAAAATGTCTGAATCCCAGCTTTACTTGAAGAATGCAACTTTGGATAAGTTACATAACCTCTCTAAATTTGGTTCCTCTATGAATGTTAATGTGAAAATCAAATGAGATAATTCTTAGCAAATAAATGCCCCTAAAATGTAAGTGTACTCAATAAAGAGTATCAATTCTTATTGTACAGGTACCACATGTACAGAGAAATCCTAGAATAACCAGTATGGTAGAGAAACAATGTCTGAGAAACATGTTTTCCTGAGAGAAAGTTAGACATTGGGAATGGGAGCAGAAAGAGACAGAACTATCTCAAACATCTGAAGATATTTCTTCTTGCCAGCTCCTGAGGGCAAGTGTAGGAAACAACAAATTCTAATGGCCAGGTTCAGTGGTTCACGCTTGTAATCCCAGAACTCTGGGAGGCCAAGGCGGATGGATCATGAGGTCAGGAGTTTGAGACCATCCTGGACAACATGGAGAAACCCTGTCTCTACTAACAATAGAAAAATTAGCTGGGTGTGGTGACATGTGCCTATAATCCCAGCTACTCGGGAGGCTGAGGCAGGAGAATCGCTTGAGCCAGGAAGTATGAAGAAAGGAAGCATTTAAAACACAGTAGTCTGCTATGTAGATAAAAGATAAAACTCAAAAAGAAAAGCATTTAGGAATTTCTGCTATACCATCCAGGAAAAAAAGGACTCATGGATCTAAGTATCAGGACCATGTGGCAGGCTTATTCCTTCAAGAGGAGCTAAATATCTCATTTAAAGACACAAGCTGGCCGGGCGTGGTAGCTCACGCCTGTAATCCCAGCACTTTGGGAGGCTAAGGCGGGTGGATCACCTGAGGTTGGAAGTTAACCAACATGGAGAAACCCCATTTTAAAAATAAATAAATAAGACACTAGCTATGAAAATTAACCAACTTCCTTTGAAAACCCCATGCTCACCAAATAGCCTTTGATTATAACTAGATCTCACACACAACTGACCATTAGTATAGAAATTGGTCAGTACGAAAAATATTCTTCCCCACTACAAATTGATGGTGTTCTGGTGTGTTCGTTTAATACTTAGAGCTTAATCACTTGGGGTATAGTAAAAAACCAAATGTCTAAGCAGACAGTACAGTGGTATCTACACAAAGATCTAGGCAGCCAGTTTGAATTCCTGGCAATGCCCTTATTTTCTTAGTGCATACTTCAACAAATATTAGGAAGAATTTTCCATAATAAGCACTGTGTGATAGTAAACAGTAAAAAGAGCATAAATTCTAGAATCATGATATTAGATTCTAACAATTAACAGTTAATAAATAATTTTAGACACTGTAATCTTGGATTTATCCCCCACCCCAACTTCAGTTTCCTCATCTGTAAAAAGAAGCTGCTGAAAGGACTAACTTATTAACAAGGAAGAGCATTTGAACAATGAAAACAGGATGCTTTAAAAGCTAGTCAAAACTCTTTCAATGAAAAGCCAGGGTGAAACATAATTTGGACCACCTGTTAGTGATGTTGTGAAAGAGAGTCATACATTTTGTATGGAAGGCTGGACTCACTCAAATATGGGAAATATATCCCAATTCCAAGTGCCTACATAGCTAAAAAAAAAATTGTTATTTTATTGATCAGATTAAATCACTAGGTAATACAACAAATCATTTTCCTATCCCTCAAGTCTAGAATTTCTGGTATTCAGACCTGACTGTTCCATTTTTTAACAATCCACAGCCAAAAATAAAATTGTTGTCAGCTAGCCAAAATTGCAGAACATTTTTATTTTTGTAGAAACAAGGGTCTTACTGTTTTGACCTGGCTGATCTCAAACTCCTGGCCTCAAGTGATCCTCCCATCTTGGCCTTCCAAAATGCTCGGATTATAGGCATGAGCCATCACACCTAGCCAGAATAAATCATATTTAAGAGGCTAAATTATGCACCTTAGCTTATACATTTGCCTATAGTTGATGTGCTATTGAGTCTTCTTTACCTATGAAAGCAGGTCAAACAAGAGTTAGTAATTAGTTAAGAAGAATGTAGTAAGAGGTTTGTGCTCTATAATCACTGAGGATGCATCCAGTTCAATGTCGCTGCCTCAAAGAGTTCAGGTTCTTGCAGAAGACAAAATGTGAGGAAACAGTCCAGGTGTGGAGGCTCACGCCTGTAATCCCAAGTACATTGGGAGGGCAAGGCCGGTGTATCACAAGGTCAGGAGATTGAGATCATCCTGGCTAACATGGTGAAACCTCGTCTCTACTAAAAATACAAAAATTATCTGGGCTTTGTGGCAAGCACCTGTAATCCCAGTGACTTGGGAGGCTGAGGCAAAGAATTGCTTGAACCTGGGAGGCAGGGGTTGCAGTGAGCCAAGATCACGCCACTGCACTCGAGCCTGGGTGACAGTGCAAGACTCCATCTCAGAAAGAGAAAAAAAAGTGAGGCAACAAATACACTGCATGACAAGGCAATAACAGGAGATGCTACACTAGATAAAATGGAGGGAGTGGCCATTGCTGCTTAGAAGGACAAAAAGGAAGCAGGCTATTACATCAAGTTATATAGAGACAGAAAACTATTTAGCAATTGAAAGGTCACTGGTGGCCAGGTACAGAGGCTCACACCTGTAATCCCAGCACTTTGGGAGGCAGAGGCAGGCGGATCACCTTTGGTCAGGAGTTCAATACCAGCCTGCCCAACATGGTGAAACCCTGTCTCTACTAAAAATATAAAAAATTAGCTGGGCATGGGGGTGGATGCCTGTAATACCAGCTACTTAGGAGGCTGAGGCAGGAGAATTGCTTGAACCCAGAAGGCAGAGGTTGCAGTGAGCCAAGATCGCACCACTGCACTCTAGCCTGGCAACAAGAGAAAACTCTATCTCAAAAAAAAAAAAAAGTCACTGGCAACCTCTACTAACCAGGATTTCAGGCAAGTTACTTTGTATCGTGTTGGGAAGTGAATAAGGCTAGAAGGTATAGAAAACCTTTTTTAGACTGATTAGAGAAACTTATATTCAAGAAATAAAAAATGCAAGCAAATAAGTGAGCATAGTGGTCTTCAGAGAAATACAGAAGAAAAATATTCAAAATAATACACTAAAAGGCTAGTCTTCAAACAAATTCACATAAACCGATCGATGATTTAACAAGTGAAAACAGGTGCTTTTTTTGTTGCTGTTGTTTGTTTGCTTGGGGGTGGCTATCCCATATGCAGTGTAACAGTGGCCTGCAGAGGTTTCCTTCCTAGTTTTTCCAGAGTTGTTCCAAAGGTCAGATTACCATACTACAGACCACCATATACCAAGTACCAGGTATGTATTTTTGGAAAGATCTCTTTGTAATCATTTATGAGAAACAAATTCAAAATTTAACATAATGGCAGTCTTCTTCCAATTTTGTGAAAATTCTCTTTGTTCAGTCATAGAAACCTAAGAACATCAACAATACTGCTTAATTCAGGGTAAATGATCAAATACCTTTGCTTCCAAACCAATAATCTCTCTGGGACTGCTTGTAATTTCCAAAAGCCCTACCACTTCAGCACAAGGGAAAAAACAAAAATTGAAAATAAAAATCTAGTTATTTAAGGTGTTTAAATGCCCCGTGACTACAAAGGATAGAGTTCCTTAATTTTTTTTTTTTTTTTTTTTAGACGATGTCCTGCTCTGTGGCCCAGGCTGGAGTGCAGTGGCTCGATCTTGGCTCACTGTAACCTCCACCTCCTGGGTTCAAGCGATTCTCCTGCCTCAGACTCCCGAGTAGCTGGGATTACAGGCGTGTGCCACCACGCTCGGCTGATTTTTAAAATATTTTTAGTAGAGATGGGGTTTCACCATGTTAGCCAGGATGGTCTCAATCTCCTGACCTCGTGATCCACCTGACTCGGTCTCCCAAAGTGCTGGGATTACAGGCGTGAGCCACTGTGCCTGGCATCAGTTCTTTAATGGAAGATATGGGTGGGGGTGGTGGTTCACGCCTGCAACCCTAGCATTTAGGAGACTGAGGCAGGCAGACCACTTGAACTCAGGAGTTCAAGACCAGCCTGGGCAACACCGGGAAACCTCATCTCTACAAAAATACAAAAATTAGCTAGAGTGGTGGTACGCACCTGCAATCCCAGCTATTCAGGAGGCTAAGGTGGTAAGGTGGGGGTGGGGGAGATTGTTTGAGCCCAGGAGACTGAGGCTGCAGTGAGCCAAGATTGCGCCACTGCACTCCAGCCTGAGCGACAGAGTGAGACCCTGTCTCAAAATAAATAAATAAATAAAAAGAGTGGAAAATAGATAGTTCTAGAATGCGAAAAATCTGTATTTCAGCATTTCAGATTTCTCCATGGTTGTAGTAATTCAACTCAAGAACCAAAGTGAATTAAGAGGGTTTAATTCACAAAAGATAACAACCATATTCATTCTATCCTCTGAAGTGAGAAAAGCCTCTTAAAAGACTGCTTATATGGAAGAAGAAAACAATTTGAAATTTAAGCTTATTTACTATTTTATTGGTACTCTTAGTTTTTTAAAAGATCATAATTCTTAGCAAGGACTGTAGCTTTAAAATCCTTAAAAAAAAAAAAATCCTTGTCCAATTACCTAATCCAAGTTCACTTAACTAGTTTTTGAGTAACAAAAACAAGTCTCTACAGGAAGAGAATGAGACATGCACTCCTACTTAAAAGTACTGTCTGAAAAAAAAAAAAAAAAAAGTACTGTCTGATGACAAGTACTCTATCTTCTCTAGATATAACATGTTTAATGGGTAACTTTCTGTGGAGATGAAGAAAAAGGTTTACTTAAAATAAATGCTCAAAGGAACTTTTCTAACCTCACTATTCATTTCTTAGACAGGTGTTGTTTGCCCAAAACCCTCCCTCAGCCAAGCTCCCACTCAGAAAAGGTGCCTCCCTACACTGGACTTTATTTGGCTGCATCACACTGGGTTTCCAAGCCACAAAGGGATTCCTTCTGAGTGGAGAGGATAAAGCATAAGAAAACAAGAGGATCACACTGTTTGATTAATCAATTCAGGTTCTCTCTAAGAGATCCTGTTTAAACACAAGTCGCTAAAACACACCCCCTTGCTTCGTGTCGCAGGACAAGATCTCTTGGGAATCAGGCGACCGGCTGAAAATGTAGGCGCTGAAACTACACCAGCAGCAGCTCCGCGTTCTTATCAAAACAATAGCGAGTGGCACATGTCAGGCAGCCCACATGCGCAGGGGGATAAAGAGGCGACTGGCTGAGTCTGGAGTTGAACTTGTCTTAACCACCACCCCCCACACCCACCGCCGCGCTCCAGGCTACGCGAAAGTGAAAACGACGGGCGCCCAAGGCCCTGCTTCTTTCCCCTTCCTCTTCCCCTCGCCCAGCCGCGACTTCTTCCTCACTGGTCTCCCGGGGGCGGAGACGCTGAGTTCCCCGGAGACGAGAGTTAGTCACCAAGAAGAGGCGGTGACAGAGAGCGCGGCTCGCGTCACACTCCAGGGCCTAGCAGCGCGGGACGGGAGGCCCCGGCGGAGGCTCTCGCGCCCAGTGCCCGCCGCCCCGGGCCCGCAGGGACGCCCCCTCCTTCCCGTCTAGAGCGAGTCTTAACTCAGCTCGTCTCTCCCCTGCCCCAGGCAGCTCCAACGTCAGACCCCTCTCCCAACTGAGAACTCGAAGCGCAGCCCAGCCGCTTCCTGCCCACCGCCGCAGGAATTCCCTTCCCCAGCCCAGGGACCGCGGCCCCGCGTCGCTGACCCTAGCGGGAATCCCCTCGGCCGCCGGGCGGGGATCCCGGAACTGGCCCCGGAGTGCGCGTGTGGCCGCGGCGGGGAGGGGCGAGGCGGGGAGTTTCCGCCGCCCCGCGGCCGGGAGGGCAGGAGGGCGTCAGCAGCGGCCAGGAGCGGTCCCCGCCGCCGGCAGGAGACCCCAGCCTCCTCCGCCCGAGCCGCGCTCCCCACACGCGCCGCCGCCAGTTGGCCCCGCGCGTTCTCCAGGGCGAGACTAGTAGGCAGAGAACCGCGGGCCCGGGGCCACCCGTCACCTTCCAGTCGCCCCTCCTGAAGCCCCGGGCGAGGAAAAGGAGAGACAAAAGGGCGCTGGGAGGGAGTCCCCTCACCCCCCGCGGCCCCGTGCCCGGCCCGGCTCTTACTCGTAGTGGCGGAAAATCTCGTTGGTGACTTTACAGTAGAAAACTTCCTCGTCGGGCCGCAGGTCCGCGGGCGGCTTCTGTCTCACAAACGGCTTTCGGTGTAGCAGCGGCATCTCCCGTCCGCCCGCGGGCTCGCCCAGACTCTCCGCCGTCCGCGCCGGCCCCGATTCCCTATCAGAATTGGAGGGAAAACAAGCCGGTAAGGTGGGGAGCGCTCGGCGGCAGCGTGGGCCGGTCCGCGCGCCGGGGAAAGAAGCTCAGCTGCCTTTTGTGTGACTGACGCGCCGCGGCCGCTACAGGAGCCGACTTCGTTCCTGCCGCCGTCCGGGCTCCGAGCAAGCGGAGCCGCCGCCGCCCCTGCCCTCCGAGCGCGCCCGACCTCCCCTCGCCCGGCAGCGGCTCACAATGGGGCAGAACGCCCCGCCGCGGGGGACAGTGCGGGAGCGGCGGCGGCCCCCTCCCCCAGGGCCGGGTCCGGTCGTCGCCGCCGCCGCCAGGCTCACAACGTGCTCGGCGCGCAGCCGGCCGGCCCAACGCCGCCAGGGCGCTCGCCGCGGGCGGACCCCGGCGCTGCTACGCTTTGTTCCCGGCTCGCCTCCACTTCCCCGTCGGCGCCGGCCGGCTCCCAAGCGACCCTCACCTGCAAACACGCTGACGGCCACTTGTCCACCTTCGCCACTACAAAGGCACCGAGGGGAGACCCCGTCCTCCCAGGGGACCGCCTCTCGCCAGCCCCGCCGCGCCCCCGGCCGCCGCTTCTCTCGCTGCCACTGCCCGACTCCGCGCGGGGAATCGCGTCCCACCGCCACTTCCCCGCCTCTCGGAGCTCCTGGGAAGTTTCTGATCTACTTTCGGCTCTGAAGGAGGAAGAGCTGTTGGGAGGAGCTTTTCACTCCTCGCTTCTACCTTTTTTTTTATTGGCTACTCGATGACTTTTACAGCCTGTCACTGATACAGGAAGAGACAGCGGAGAGCCTGGGAGAGCTACATTATTAATTAATGGAGCAACCCCTCGTGAAGATTCAGAAGCATCCTCCATGTTTGAGATTATCAGCCGAAAGATCTAGGGAAGGCGCTGGGGGTTCATAAACACATGGCTAACAAAGTAAAGCCTTCAAGTCTGGTACCGACGTTTGACTACACGGTAGGAAAAGGGATTCCAATTACGATTTAACTTGTATTTTAAAGATGTGAAAAGAAATGAATAAGAAATAAAATTTTTTGCTTTCTTCTTCCAAATTAGAATCCATATCTTCAAAAATGCTTTGCATGTGTAAACATACAGCTTGAACAGAAGATACCTTCACATCAGTTCTGTTTAATACTTAGGGCACTTCAGAGATTTAGGGAGCTGAGGAAAAGATTTTTTTTTTTTAAGTATATGTTACAAAGTGTCATCATGCCTGTAGGACCCCAACATTCTTGAAACTAACGCACCTTTAAAAAGTAATATTTACACTGCTGTAAATGTTTGCTAAGGATCAATGTTCAATTAGAATTTTAAGAATTATGGATTTACTAGCGAAAATTCCCCTAAAGCAACTTTCCCATGTCAGTAATTTTTATTTAGGAAAACAATTTTAATGTACATAATACATGTGACCTTTGAATTCAGTGGAATTTAAGAAACTAGAACTCAAATTTTCACTAGCTATATTTTAAAGTCTTTTTTGATATAGTCCTTAACATTTGCTTATTTGCAAATTAGTATGAAAGAATGAGTCTAAAAGTAAGTTTGAAGAATAGTCATTCGACAAAGACGTTATTTCTTTATTACCAATACTGCGAAATGATAATTACAGAAAAAATGTGGGATCAGTTTTATAACTTCAAATTTAAGTACCTTTGTACTTTGGAGCAGAAAATGTAAGAAATCTAAATCACGAGTTACTATTTTTGATCTTCTTTCAGGCTGGTCTTCACTGTTCATACAGCTAGCAAAATAAACCTTTGTGAAAGGCACTGTTCTTTGGATGTTTTAAAATTCATTAATACTATAAATGTACCTTAACTGTACAAGTATTGAAGTCACAGAAGTTTGGAAATGCTCTCAGTAGTAAGTATATATTTGAGTCTGGATAAACTCTTTAAATAAGAGTTTACAGATTTGGTGATTTTTTTTCTTTTTTTTAATTTTTTTTTTATTTTTTGAGAAAATCTCACTCTGTTGCCCAGGCTGGAGTGCAGTGGCGCGATCTCGGCTCACTGCAACCGCCGCCTCCCGGGTTCAAGCGATTCTCGTGCCTTAGCCTCCCAAGTAGCTGGGATCACAGGCGCCAAGCACCACACCCGGCTAATTTTTTTTGTATTTTTAGTGGACACAGGGGTCTCACCATGTTGGTCAAACTGATCTCAAATTCCTGATCTCAGGTGATCCGCCCACCTCGGCCTCCCGAAGTGCTGGGCTTACAGGCGTGGGCCACCGCACCTGGCCAAGATTTGGTGTTTTAAACCTGTCTCCAACTAGTATACTGAATGATAAGTTAGAATTCCCTGCCTAGAAAGCATTTATTGATCTACCAGGTGAAAAATTTAGAGCCCACAAAGGTAAACTCAAAAAGGGGACTGGGAGAATGGATAATTTTCCACCTATATTGAAGTATCACCCTCACAACTCAAAATCCCAACAGTTAAACACAGATGAAATTCTCTCTGAATACTTCAATATTTATATTAGCTCTTACTGTTTGATAAGTCATTTAAATTATTTTGTTAAAATCATGATCAAAAGTCGTTATTTTATTATTAAATACAAATGATTAAGTTGGATTTTTTTCTTATACTAAAAATTTTATTGTTTCATCAAAAGCTATCATAGTTTTCCCATGATCATACTCAAATTTAAATACTACCATAACTAATTTCTCTGAATTATATACATATGGTTTGTTTTAATGATTTGTAACATTTAATTAATGATATACAGTTGTTCATTGTTATTTCAGAACAATGTAAGTTTAGAAAATTATAATTAACATGTTCAAAAGTTTAGTTTCAGTGTGTTTATAATACTTAATCAAATGAATATCATACCTAAACTACCTCATCAAATAACATTTAAAGTATTCTACACATTCACAACTAAAAGCTTACCTAACTTATGACCTATTTCTGTATTTTGGTATCATGATTACTTCCTTGCTTTGTTAATTATTACTTCTTGGCTTTTGAGAATAAAAAGCTCATTGCTGTATTCAGCAAGTAGTTAAAGGATACTGTCATGACATAGGACTTTGTGAAAAAAAATTTTTTTGGAAATATTGTCAAGAAAATTGTGAAAGCTAAAGTAGCACAAAAAAGAGAAAGCAATGATATTAAATGTATTTATTTATTTATTTATTTGAGACGGAGTCTTGCTCTGCCACTCAGGCTGGAGTGCAGTGATGCAATCTCAGCTCACCGCAACCTCTGCTTCCTGGGTTCAAGTGATTCTGCTGCCTTAGCCTCTTGAGTAGCTGGGACTACAGGTGTGCGCCACCATGCCCAACTAATTTTTGTTTTTTTGTTTTGTTTTGTTTTGTTTTTTAGCAGATATGGGGTTTCACTATGTTGGCCAGGCTGGTCTCAAACTCCTGACCTCATAATCTGCCCACCTCAGTTCCCCAAAGTGCTGGGATTACAGGTGTGAGCCACCACGCCCAGCCAAAATTATTTTTTAACAATTTAATTAAACGTGTATCAAACTCCTTTTGTGTGTAGAGACACTACTAGCACGGATAAGGGATACAATGTAAATAATGTATCCTGGCTTCAAAAAAATGTATAAACTTATAGGAAGGAGATGATGCAAATACAACCAATACAAGAATTATGTTTAGTCCTGATTATGATGAGTAATATAACGCAAAAATAGAAGTAGAAAGTATTATAATAAAATGTAGAAGGAAGACCCGAGGATCAGTCCTAAACGAAGTCATCCACAAGGCATGATTTGAAGGGCAACAGAGAACTCATGCTCCAACATACCCTTGACAGTCTCAAGCGGCAACCCCATCAATCTCCATTAGTCACCCTTCTGCATGAAGACACCAATGTAAAACGTGAATATTCTAGGTAGGCAGGACATATATTAATCTTATACTATCAAGACATAGTTTGATTAAAATATCAGTTTTGAGACATATTATACTGCCTTAGAAGTAAAGACAAAACAAGACTATGGGCCAGGCACGGTGGCTCATACCTGTAATGCCAACACTTTGGGAGGCTGAGGCGGGTGGATCACTTGAGGTCAGGAGTTCAAGACCAGCCTGCCCAATATGGTGAAACCCTGTCTCTACTAAAAATACAAAATTAGCCAGGTGTGGTGGCACACGCCTGTAATCCCAGCTACTCGGGAGACTGAGGCAGGAGAATCACTTGAACCCGGGAGGCAGAGGTTGCAGTGAGCCAAGATCATGCCCTTGTACTCCAGCCTAGGCAACAAGAGTGAAACTCGGTCAAAAAAAAATGACTATGGAATATAACTTTTATTTTTAAATTTTGAGACAGAGTCTCGCTCTGTCGCCCAGGCTGGGATGCAGTGGCATGATCTCAGCTCACTGCAACCTCCGACTCCTGGGTTCAAGCGATTCTCCTGCCTCAGCACCCCAAGTAGCTGAGATTATGGCACCCACCACCACGCCCAGCTAATTTTTGTATTTTTAGTATAGATGGGGGTTTCCCCATATTGGCCAGGCTGGTCTGGAACTCCTGACCTAAGGTGATCCACTCGCCTTGGCCTCCCAAAGTCCTGGGATTACAGGCGTGAGCCACCGCACCTGGCCCAGAATATAAGTTTTTAAGGTTTAGCTAGAACAATTTTCCTGCAGCTTCTATTAATATTGACTGATTAACTTAAGAAAGGCTTTAGTGGTATAGGTGGCTCAGAGACAGTAATTACTTACAGCTGAAAGAAACTTTTGGGAACTCTGTTAATTCCTCCATTTTGCACCTGAGGAAACTGAAGCTGAGGAACTAGAATCAAGGCCTCCTGACTCTGCTTGTCCAGTCCATCTCTTTAGACCACACTGCTCTTTCTTTGGATCGATAATAGCTACTTTTCTTATATGCCCTACTCACACCCCATTAATGAGCTAAAATACCATTATAAATCCTTCTTAAAGTCCTAAAATGCATATAGGGATAAGCTATATTACTCATGATTAGAAATAATTATTTTTGTTGAAGCTGTGTCCTTAACATTAAAAAATAAAAAGTAAAGAATTATTTTTGATGTGCTAGTAGACCTGCTAAATTTTAAAAATATATATTTTTGAGAGTCATCCGGGAAAGCAATTGGGTAATAAAAATCATGGGCCAGTCGCGGCTGCTCACACCTGTAATCCCAGCACTTTGGGAGGCCGGGGGAGGGGGTTGGGGGGGCTGCTGGGCAGGAATCACCTGAGGTCAGGAATTTGAGACCAGACTGGCCAACATGGCAAAATCCCATCTCTACTAAAAGTATAAAAATTAGCCAGGCATGGTAGTGTACGCCTGTAATCCCAGCTACTCGGGAGGTTGAATTAGGAGAATCGCTTGAACCCAGGAGGCAGATGTTGCAGGAGAATCGCTTGAACCCGGAAGGCGGAGATTGCAATGAGCCGAGATCATGCCACTACACTCCAGTCTGGGCGACAGAGTGAGACTCTGTCTCAAAAAAAAAAACAAACTCAAAAAGTTGTCTAATTGGACAGCTGACCTATCTCCATGCTTCCGTTAACACATCTAACAGATAGAAAATTTCGTTTCTTTTACCTCTTTCAACATTTTATAAAAGTACTTACAGTATAGCTCCCCTAAACTTCTCTAAGATGCTTTACAAAATGTACAAGGAACATCTTTAGTTCTGTAATTCCTTTTCTCACGTATCTCTAACATTTGTCTCAAGTCTTCTGTGTTCTTTTTAATGTCTTCCTAACAAATTCATGGCATTTTACCCATAAAAAGTTTCTACATACAGTACTGTTATTTAGAAGCAATGAATGTATTTTCCTTTATATCTGAAACCACTGGCCTAGTGTTAGAATAGTGGTTCCAGAACTTGGCTGCCCTTTGGAATCACCTGAAGGGTTTTTGAAACATACTGGTGCGTGGGCCATATCCAGGCCCCAGGTCTCTGGGATAGAGAGACCCAGGTATTGAGAGTTTAAAAATCAACTCAAGTAATTTAATGGACTGCCAAGGTTGAGAACTACTGTGCTTGGACTGTTGATGCTGAAGTGGTAATGTGGGCAAACTGGGAATGCATCTTTGTATTCAACCCCTTCTGATTAAAGTCATGAATTATGGGATGGTAGTAGAAGTCAAGAGAGGTCATCATCTTTATCACAGTAATACTTTATATTGAATGCATGTTTCCAACTTATCAAGGATTGTGCTAAGGGCTTTAAGGGAATCATCTCATCTCATGCAATTTTCACCTCAAACTAAGAAGTACTTATCGCCATTTTACAAATAGAGCCAGTGAGGCTCTGAGAGGTTAATTAAGTAGTATGCCCCAGACCATACAGTTCAGAAACAGGCCAGAATTCAAGTCTTATCAACTCCAGAATCCAAGATTCTTACTACTATTCTATATTTCCATAAGACTTACTTGTTAATATAGCTCAATATAAACTGAAACAGGGAACTCTATAATATCCACTGAACAATTTAGAACTTGTAATGATTAAGAAGACTTGTTAATCATAAAAGTACTAAAGATAGTATGGAAGTTTTGTTGTTGTTGTTGTTGTTGTTGTTGTTTTTGAGACAGAGTCTTGCTGGAGTGCAGTGGCATGATCTTGGCTCATGGCAACCTCTGCCTCCCGGGTCCCGGTTCAAACAATTCTCCTGCCTCAGCCTCCTGAGTAGCTGGGATTACAGGAATGTGCCACTGTGCTCAGCTAATTTTTGTGTTTTAAATAGGGATGAGGTTTCATCTGACCTCGTGATCTGCCTGCCTCAGCCTCCCAAAGTATTGGGATTACAGGCATGAGCCTGGCCACCATGGAAGACTTTTAAAAATTATCTCAAATAAGGAAAGCCTACTTATAAGAGAAAATACACAATATATAATTTTACAAAATAAAAATTTAGGCTGGGTGCAGTGGCTCATGCCTATAATTCCAGTACTTTGGGAGGCCATGGCAGGTGGATCACTTGAGTACAGGAGTTCAAGACCAGCCTCAGGAACATGGTGAAACCCCATCTCTACTAAGAATACAAATATTAGCCATGTGTGGTGGCACCCACTACTCTGGAGTCTGAGGTGGGAGGATCACTTGGGCGGGGAGGTTGAGGCTGCAGTGAGCCAAGATCTCTCCACTGCACTCCAGCCTGGGCAACAGAGTGAGACCCTATCTCGAAAATAAAATAAAATAAATAAAGTTCCAAATACAAAAGCTACCACAGACTGGGTCAGTGGCTCATACCTGTAATCCCGGCACTTTGGGAGGCTGACTCGGGCCAATCACCTGAAGTCAGGAGTTCAAAACCAGCCTGGCCAACATGGCAAAACCCTGTCTCTACCAAAAATACAAAATTAGCCGGGCTTGGTGGCAGGCGCCTGTAATCTCAGCTACTCAGAGAGTCTAAGGCACGAGAATCACTTAAACCTGGGAAGAAGAGGTTGCAGTGAGCTGAGATCATGCCAGTGCACTCTATCCTCCTGGGCGACAGAGCAAGACTCTGTCTCAAACAACAGCAACAACAACACTAAAAAGCTACCACAAAGTTGAAAGACAACAACAAATTGGAGAAAAAAATATTTGCAACTCACTGACAAAGGGCTAATTTCCCTAATATATAAAGAGCTCCCATAAATAATAATAAATCACAATAACCCAAGAGAAATGGAAAAGGAAGCACAAATGGCTTTTAAAACATAAAAAAACATGTTGGGAGGCTGAGGTGGACAGGTCCCTTGAGGTCAGGAGTTTGAGACCAGCCTGGCCAACATGTTGAAACCCCATCTCTACTAAAAATACAAAAATTAGCCAGGCGTGGTGGTGCACATCTGTAATCCCAGAACTATGGGAGGCTGAGGCAGGCAGATCACCTGATGTCAGGAGTTTGAGTACAGCCTGACCAACATGGAGAAACCCTGTCTCTACTAAAAATACAAAAATTAGCCAGGCATGGTGGTGCATGCCTGTGATCCCAGCTATTTCGGAGGCTGAGGCAGAAGAATCGCTTGAACCCAGGAGGCAGAGGTTGCAGTGAGCCAAGATTGTGCCATTGCCTTCCAGCCTGGGCAACAAGAGCGAAACTCTATCTCAAAAAAAGAAGAAGAAGTAGAAGAAGAAAACACACAAGGTACAGAAAAGTGTGTATGGTTTTTAAAAAAATATTATAGGCCAGGTGCGGTGGCTCATGTCTGTAATCCCAGCACTTTGGGAGGCTGAGGCGGGCAGATCACCTGAGGTTGAGAGTCCAAGACCAGCCTGGCCAACATGGAGAAACCCTATCTCCACTAAAAATACAAAAATTAACAAGGTGTGGTGGTGGGCGCCTGTAATCCCAGCTACTCAGGAGGCTGAGGCAGGAGAATCACTTGAACCTGGGAGGTGGAGGTTGCGGTGAGCCGAGATCTTGCCACTGCACTCCAGCCTGGATGACAGAGCCAGACTCCATCTCAAAAAAAAAAAAAAAGCATATGTATATATTTGCCTGACACATAAAATATATCTGGAGGAATATATAAGAAAATAACACACTGGTTGCTTCTGTGAAAGGGGTGGCTAGGGGCTAGGAGACAGGGATGAAAGGGAAACTTTTCACTATTGAAAGATGAATAAAAAACTTAAAGATACAGAGGTTAGAAGGTAAAGAGGCAATCAGGACAGATAGCTGATATAATAAAATCCTTCATTTCACAATTGGAAATATAAAGGTTAGAACTGCAAATAGAAAGTAAAAAAAATATGTGTTAAATATTTTACAGGCCCTAGCATAATGTCTTTCCCAAGATAGGAGTTCAATATATATCTGTTGGGTAGATGAATGGTTACATGTATATATAAAATACAAATTTAATTTGATTATAGTGAGATAAGTCAGATAGGCTGCTTTCATCTTAACCTGGAAATAGAACTTAGATTATACATTTCTGAAAAATTCTATCTAGATTACCTATGTTTGTAGTTATTTACCAACTTACAAAACAAATCATACTATGTTCAACCAGATAGATTTATTATTGTTTTTAAAAAATAAAACATATAAGGAATAATCAGATATAAAAACTGTTTTGACTCCAATAACTTACAATGTGCTTTACAAAGAAGAATCCTCACATTGCAATGCCTGTATCCACAGACTACTTGGCCATTATGGAAGGAGAGATAGAACTAAGAGAGTTATAATTCAGAACCCAGGTCTGAAAGTATTTTTGCTAAATTCTAACCTAAGAGTTCCTGGTGAAACATGCTAATACTATAGGTTCCTTTAGGATTAGGATTTTTTCTCCTTTTTATTTTTGTTGCCATCATCAGACCTGGAAGCCAAAGGTTATAATAACCGCTCAATTTTCTCAAATTCATATGTTTGGGATGGGTGTGGTGGTTCACACCTGTAATCCTAAAATACTTTGGGAGGCCAAGATAAGAAGATCACTTGAGGCCAGGAGTTCGAGGCCAGCTTATACAACAAAGCAAGCCTCCACCACTAACTTGTTTGTGTCAAAACACCATCTTATTTCCTTAGCACAACCAAAGTTTCTTTCTTTTCAGCTGAAAAAAGATCATTTCATTTCAAGCTACCAGTAAACTGTTTCTCAATCACTTCTCAGCATCTAGACACTACATTCATGGCCCCTAGGAGACAGTTTATCTACCACAACAAATATCTTGTCCGATTCAAGTACAAAAACCATATTTCTTTATGCTAAACACCTTTTTCCCATTTCAAACTCTCCTCTTAAAATAAGGACTTTGCCTGGCACGGTGGCTCATGCCTGTAATCCCAGCACTTTCGGAGGCTGAGGCGAGCGGATCATGAGGTCAAGGGATCAAAACCATCCTGGCCAACATGGTGAAACCCCGTCTCTACTAAAAATACAAAAAAATTAGCCAGGCATGGTGGCACGTGCCTGTGGTCCCAGTTACTCGGGAGGCTGAGATGGAAGAAGTGCTTGAAACCAGGAGGCGGAGGTTGCAGTGAGCCGAGATTACGCCATTGCACTCCAGCCTGGTGACAGAGCAAGACTCTGTCTCAAAAATAAAGTAAAATAAGGACTTCACACTAAGTTCCAGTGTGATAGGCAGAATAACAGCCTCTGGAGATGTCCACAGCCTAATCCCCGTAACCTGTGAATATGTTATCCTATTAACGTGGCAAAAGAAACTTGCGGATGTGATTAAGCTGAGGAACTTTAAGATAGAGAGAGAAGCCTGTATTACCCAGATGGACCCAATCTAATCACATACATGCTTGAAAGTGGAGAAGATTTCTCGACTATGGTTAGAGAAAGATGGGATGGTTAAAGAAAAATCAGAGAGATGTGACATTGTTCCTTCTGAATGAGAAAGGGGGCCACACATCAAGGATTGTGATGGTCTCTAGAAGCCAGAAGAGGCAAGGAAACAGATTTTCCTATAGAGGACTCCAAGAGAACAATGCCATGCCTACACCTTTATTTGAACCTGGTGAAACCTGTGTTGGATTTTTGACCCACCACTAAGTTTGCAGTAATTTGTTACAACAGCAATAGAAACTAATACATCTAGTTTGCAGTCTGAAAATATTCTTAAACCCCAACTGATTTTTATTGCAATAGTAAACACCACCTTTGGACATCAATGAATGATTTAGCTCTTTCAAGCTGAAGTTACAGAAAATTTCTAGTTTCTCAAAATGCTTCATCCAGCTGCTTCCCCTTCAAGCTGCAAAAATTCATCTAGTCATTTCATAATACACTATTACCTTAACCATATATAACCATAACATATATATATATATATATATATATATATATATATATATATATAATTGGCATGTACATAGTAAGGAGATGATTATAAATGGACAAAGGCCTTTTTCCTGATTGAATTCTATCTCCTCAGACCTGTTTAGGGATCTTGCTCCATCAATCAGTTGTCCTCTAACTGATGGCAACCTTTCCTTCAACCCTAAGATTTCTGCCCTTAAGCTATAAACTAATGTAGGTCTATTTCATTGTGGGGGGAAAAATTAAGTACAATCTTCAGCACTGTTTCTGTTCTCAACCAAGATTTTTCAGAGGAAATCTGTGTTATTTCTCCTTATTTTTCAGCTCACTATAGCCTCGCTACTCCCTAGACTCCCCTGAAACTGCTTTGATTCTGATCCCCTAATTGACAAATCCAAAGAACTCCTCTCCAGGAAAGTCCACCTTCCTCACTCAGTCTGCTCCTTGGCATCTTCTGCCTTGGTCTCTGTGACACACACTTTCCTGATTCTCCTCCTACCCCTCTCAACTGTCCTGAGTCTCCTTGGCATCACCTCTTCCCCCTCAACCTATTCCCTAAACCCTGGGATTTCCCAGCTTCCTCCCATCCATTGTCTTCTCTTGTCATTCCTCAAGGAGGCCTTCCCTAAATCAACATGTCCTCCTCACGACATATGAACTGCCTCCATTCTCATTGGAATATGAGTGCCTCTGGGGTCTTCTTTCCTTGAGGACTCTGCCACAGTTCCTAGAAGATTTTTTAGATGTTGAGTGACTCCCCAAACTGACATTTTATAAAGATTAATCTGGGAGGGAATGGTGTGTAAGACTGACTGGACTGGGTAGTGCCTGGAGACAGGAAAACTTGTTGAGAAGGCAGAGTACAAATGATCCAACATGAAGTGAAAGGAAGCCTGAAGAAAAGGGAAGAAAAAACATGAGAAATATTTCAGAGGAAATATTTAGTGACATAATTTGATGATATACGAAGGAAGAGAGAGGCAAAGTCAGAGATGATTCAAAGGTTTCAGGCTTGGGAGACTAGAAAGATAATAACATGAACAGAAATGGGGTAACCAGGTATTAAATTAGGTTTGGGAGGGAGATGAAGCAGTTTTAGATATGAAGCATCAAATCAGACCTGCCCTACAGGCAGTTGGAAGACAAGGCTCTGAAATCAAAAGAGAAATCAGGCCAGACGCAGTGGCTCATGCCTGTAATCCCAGCACTTTGGGAGACCAAGATGGGTGGATCATCTGAGGTCAGGAGTTCGAGACTAGCCTGGCCAACATGGAGAAACCCCATCTCTACTAAAAATACAAAAATCAGTCGGGTGTGGTGGCACTCTCTGTAATCCCAGCTACTCAGGAGGCTGAGGCAGGAGAATCCCTTCAACCCGAGAGGTGGAAGTTGCAGTGAGCCAAGATCATGCCACTGCACTCCAGCCTGGGCAACAAGAACAAAACTCTGTCTCAGAAACAAAAATAAAACACAAAACGTTTTCAGCTGTGACTAACAGCTTGTGTCATTTGAGATGCTGACTTTTGAAAAATAACAAATAATCTAATACTACTTTGCCTTTATCTGTTTCCAAGGAGTTGAAATTGTAAATGCACTTAGAATTGTCATATGATGATTATCTCTTAGTCATAAGTCAGGATTTTTCACTCTATAACAATAGCAATTATACTCATTTAAGGCTGTAAGCAAGAATCTTGGGCAATTCCTATGGCAACAAACTTTGTTAGCATGAGAAGTGGGCAGTCAAATTTTAATTTGAAAGTACCATGAGAACACTGCATTTTTCCATTATTAATGTAAATACAATCAATCTTACTTTAAAAATATATGTTTTATTTACATTTTAGAACTTTCTAGCAGGAAACTTAGCAATGCCTTCCCCTCTGTACTCTACACATATACCTACATTTCTCCTTCAATCATAAAAAGCTACCTCATTTCACCATAGCGACCTTCCTAATTGTTGATCAAGTTAGAGAAAACAACAGAATGTAACGCCAAGTATTTGGATATAAGGGCTAAAGAATGAAATATTTAAAACTTAAATGCATCTTTATAACTGGCTTTTAGAAAAATTTATTTTGGACCGGGCGTGGTGGCTAGTGACTCTAATCCCAGCACTTTGGGAGGCGGAGGTGGGTGGATCATTTGGGGTCAGGAGTTGGAGATCAGCCTGGCAAACATAGTGAAACCCCATCTCTACTAAAAATATAAAAATTAGCCAGGCTTGGTGGCAGGTGCCTATACTGTAGTCCCAGCTACTCTGGAGGCTGAGGCATGAGAATCGCTTGAACCTGAGGTGGAAGTCGCAGTGAGCCAAGATCCTGCTACTGTACTCCAACCTGGGCAACAGAGTGAGACTCCATCTAAAATGAAACAAAACAACTTATTTTTTGTGATTTTATAAAAACCAGGTATGTATTTTATCACAACAAATGAAGGTATCACAACAAATGAAGGTACCACAACTAGAAAACTGCTGAAAATAAAGATATTGTGATTTATAGTAAAGCAAATTTATTCCTTATGCCTAAAAATTAAATGAAAAAATCACAGAGCTATTTTGCCAATCACTAAGTTTAAGAACAAGAAACTCATAATGGCTCAGATTAAAAATCTGACAGGCAATGGTGGCTCATTCTTGTAATCCGAGCACCTTGGGATGCCAAAATGGGTGGACTGCTTGAGCCTGGGAGCGCAAGACCAGCCTAAGCAACATGCCTAAGCAATTCTCCTGCCTCAGCCTCCCAAGTAGCTGGGATTAAAGGCAGGTGCCACCACACCCAGATAATTTTTGTATTTTTAATAGAGACAAGGTTTCGCTATGTTGGCCAGGCTGGTCTCAAACTTCTGACCTCAGGTGATCTACCTGCCTCATCCTCCCAAAGTGCTGAGATTACAGGCATGAGCCACTGCACCTGGCCAACATTACATACATTCTTAGGCTCCTGAAATAGTATTTTGAACATAATTTTAGCTTTTCTTAATGATTTAGAGGTAGTATAATAATGTATTTTGTTTGTTTGTTTGTTTGAGACAGGATCTTGCTCTGTTTCCCAGGCTGGAGTGCAGTGGTGCGATCTCAGCTCTCTGCAACCTCCACCTCCCAGGCTCATGAGATCCTTCCACCTCAGGCTCCCAAGTAGCTGGGACTACAGGTGTGTGCCACCACACCCAGGCAATTTTGTATATATATTTTTTGTAGTGACAGGGTTTTGCCTTATTGCCTAGGCTGGTCTCAAACTCTTGGGCTCAAGTGATCTGCCTTCTTTAGCCTTCCAAAGTGCTGAGATTATAGGCATGAGCCACCTGGCCTGGCCTTCGCACTGTTATTACTGGGCTTTAATACACTTGATTTATGTGCGACCTTTTGTCCTGATATTAAATGACTCTGAATGTTTGCTTTTATTGTTTTTTGTTTTTTGTTTTTTTGTTTTTTTTGAGACGAAGTCTTGCTCTTGTCATCCAGGCTGGAGTACAGTGGCACCATCTCAGCTCACTACAGTCTCCGCCTTCCGGGTTCAAGCGATTCTCCTGCCTCAGCCTCCCGAGTAGATGGGATTACAGGCACCCGCCACCATACCCAGCTAATTTTTTGTATTTTTAGTAGAGACGGGGTTTCATCATGTTGGCCAGGCTGATCTTGAACTCCTGACCTCGTGATCCACTCATCTTGGCCTGCCAAAGTGCTGGGATTACAGGCATGAGCCACTGCATCTGGCCAGAAATACCATTCTTTTAAAGCCAGGATCAGGTGACCTTGGCAATCAAGGAAGGATCTTCCAAGAGTGCAGCATGGTTAAATTGGTGGTCATATATATTTGTAGTCCCACCATCATTATGTAAGTTCCAGTCACCAAATTTCCTTACAAACAGTATTATCTGTCTTTTTAGTTCTTTTGGCATTTGCAGTAATATCTGAGTTTAAATATATTTTCCTGATTATTAATGAGATTCATTATCTTTTTATATTGGCCATTTAGATTCTTCTTTGGTGACAGCCTCTTTACATTTTAAAACATTTTGGTATCGAGTGGTTGAAATTAACAGGATCAATTTTGTTAGATGGCAAAGGGACAAAGAACAAATATTAAAACCAGCATAACTCTTATTTTGATGCTTATCTTGGGCAAGGCAAGAGAAGTCCAAAAGTTGCTCTGTATACAATGGGAAGTCATTGTTTCTAAACATTGAGCTTGCGGCCAACAAATATAGAGAAAATATTATTTTCTCAATAGGCTTTATTTTCACAGTTGAATGTGTAAGTTTTATGGAATCTAAAATTAGAACAGAGAGGCTGGAACCAGAGAGACCCGCTGCGTCCATTCCCTATCATCCCCTCGTAAGCCTCTTAAAGGAGGCAATAGCTCAACAAGTGGACTTCAGTTACTGGCTTTTGGAAGCAGCACAGTCCCATTGCCAGAAAGAATATCTTTGAGAGAGACTTTAAGGCTAACTGGTCCTCCATATAGACTAAAAGTGAAGACTTGGCCGGGTGCGGTGGCTCACACCTGTAATCCCAGCATTTTCGGAGGCTGAGGCAGGTGGATCACTTGAGGTCAGAAGTTTGAGACCAGCCTGGCCAACATGGTGCAACCTCATCTCTACTAAAGATAAAAAAAGTACCCAGGCAGGGTGGTGCCTACCTGTAATTCTAGCTACTCAGAAGGCTGAGGCAGGAGAATCACTTGAACTCGGGAGGCAGAGGTTGCAGTGAACTGAGATCGCGCCACTGTACTCCAGCCTACGTCACAAGAGCAAAACTCTGTCTCAAAAAAAAAAAAAAAAAAAAAAAAAAGACTCAACGAGGTGGCTCATTCCTGAAACCCCAGCACTTTGGGAGGCTGAGGCAGGTGGATCATGAGGTCAGGAGCTCCAGACCAGCCTGGCCAAGATGGTGAAACCCCGTCTCTACTAAAAATACAAAAAATTAGCAGGGTGTGGTGACAGGTGCCTGTAATTCCAGCTACTCCGGAGGCTGAGGCGGAGAACTGTTTGAACCCAGGAGGTGGAGGCTGCAGTGAGCCGATATTACACCACTGCACTCCAGCCTGGGCATCAAAAAAAAAGTGCCGCTTCTAGAACATGGGAAAAAAACCCTCAAGTACTTCTCTGGCTCCCCTCTCACTTTTCCCATAAACTAAATGAAAAATATTCCAAAGATCTAAAGGATGGTGAAGCCACCAGATGGAAGTAAGATGGAAGGAGCCTAGGTCCCCAAGATGCAGCTTAGAAGATAATTGCTCAGAAGAGCTGCCCAACCAAGAATACCCACATTGGCCTGTTACATGAGCAGGAAGCAAGTTTATTTCTTTCAAATAAGGAATTTCAGGGTTGTATATTACAATTTTGGGCAACCCTGACTAATAAATCTACTATGTGTCAAATATTATGGCACTTTGGCTCCCCTGTAATCCTAGTACTCTGGGAGGCTAAGGTGGGTGAATCACTTGAGGTCAGGAGTTTGAGACCAGCCTGGTCAACATGGCAAAACCCCATCTCTACTAAAAATACCAAAGTTATCCAGGTGTGGTGGTGGGCACCTGTAAATTCCAGCTACTCAGGAAGCTGAGGCAGCAGAATCACTTGAATCCAAAGGGTGGAGACTGCAGTGAGCCAAGATCACACCGTTGCCTGGGTGACAGAGCAAGACTCATCTCAAAAAAGAAAAGGAAAGGCTGGGTACAGTAGGGGGCTCAGGCCCGTAATCATAGCACTTTGGGAGGTCACGGCAGATGGATCACTTGAGGTCAGGAGTTCAAGACCAGCCTAACCAACATATGAAATCCCATCTCTACTAAAAATACAAAATTAGCTGGGTGTGGTGGCACATGCCTGTAATCCCAGCTACTTTGGAGGCTGAGGCAGCAGAACAGCTTGAACCTGGGAGGCTGAGGTTGCAGTGAGCTGAGATCACACCATTGCACTCTAGCCTGGGCAACAAGAGTGAAAATCTATCTCAAAAAAATAAATAAATAAGAAATATTGTGGCACTTTAAAAGCATTGAATAATTTAGTTCTCAAAAGTTTTCAGATGACAGAATAACATGTAGTGATTTTAATTTGGTGGCCCAAGGTTACCAACCTACCTGAATGGTGGAGCCACTCTGGTTTTGGAGCCGATGCTTTTTACCACTAGGCTGTAATGACTCACCAGAGCAAAAACATTTTTGAAAAAAAAGAGTGGGCTGGGCGTGGTGGCTCATGCCTGTAACTCTAGCACTTTAGGAGGCAGAGGCGGGCGGATCACAAGGTCAGGAGTTCCAGACCAGCCTGACCAACATGGTGAAACCCTGTCTCTACTAAAAATACAAAAATTAGCTGGGCATGGTGGCAGGCACCTGTAATCCCAGCTACTCGGAGGCTGAGGCAGGAGAATCACTTGAGCCCAGGAGGCGGAGGTTGCAGTGAGCCGAGATTACGCCACTGCACTCCAGCCTGGATGATAAAGCGAGACTCTGTCTCAAAAAGAAAAGAAAAGAAAAGAAAAAAAGAGTAACGAAGAGGACCTTCCTTTAATCAAAAGAAACAATAATATATTATAAATCTATAAAAATAAAAAAGAATAAACAAGAGAAGTAGATAGGCACACAGTCAAAAATAACCCCAAACAATATGCCGGGGAACTTTTTTTTTCCTTTTTATTTTTTTTTTTAAAGATGGGGTTTCACCTTGTTGGCCAGGCTGGTCTTGAACCCCTGATCTCAAGTGATCCGCCCACCTTGGCCTCCCAAAGTGCTAGGATTACAAGCTTGAGCCACCATGCCCGGCCTTTTTTTTTTTTTTTTTTTTTTTTGAGATGAAGTCTCACTCTGTCGCACAGGCTACAGTGCAGTGACGCAATTTTGGCTCACTGCAAACTTTGCCTCCTGGGTTCAGGTGATTCTCCTGCCTCAGCCTCCCATTACTGGTGCCCACCACCATGCTCAGCTAATTTTTGTATTTTTAGTAGAGATGGGGTTTCACCATGTTGGCCAGGCTGGTCTCAAACTCCTGACTTCGTGATCCACCCACTTGGCCTCCCAAAGTGCTGTGATTACATGCATGAGCCACCCATGCCCAGCCCACAACTCATTAATTTTTATTACAACCAGAAGACATCACTAAAACTATGGTAGGTCTGGGGAAAAGTGTTTACAATACATGATGAAATAGTTTGTCTTTGGCAATATGATTACATATGAAGACTATATAAACTGCAAGTAAGGGTGGCCCCAAAGCAACACCCATCCCAATCTTTAAAGTGTAGCTCCCTGCACCTGCCTCCACACTGCTCCTTTAAGTATCGCCAACACAACTGAACATTACATTTCTTTCTGCTTTATATGTCTTTCTTTCTATTAATGATAGTGGTTATTTTATTCAGAAAAAATACAAGAAAATGACTAAAAAATTATTGCTCTAGTAAATTAACTAGATCACTGGAAGTGTAGTGGCTAGAAAAGGTCAATGACCCTAAGCATTGATAAGAAACTTCTCTAGTCTGCAAATGGTTTGTTTTCGATGAGAAAGTTAACTGTTACCTTTCAGAGAAAGTGCTAAAGATGGTGCCTACTCTATAATGGGCACTTAGTATCCCCCCTTCCCCTCAAGCAGCGTGTTAGTGTTTATCCAGACCCTGAAAGGCTGAGCACTGTGGCTCATGCCTGTAATCCTAGCACTTCGGGAGGCCAAGGCAGGAGGATCACTTGAGCCCAGGAGTTTGAGACCAGCCTGGGCAACATAGTGAGATCTCATCTCTATATTTTTATTGAAAAAAAAAAAAAAAAGACCCTTCAAGAGTCTTTCTTTTTTGAGACCCAATCTCTGTCACCTAGGCTGGAGTGCAGTGGCCTGATATGGGCTCACTGCAGGCTCCGTCTCCCAGGTTCAATTGATCCTCCTGCCTCAGCCTCCTAAGTAACTGGGATTACAGGTGTGTGCCACCATGCCTGGCTAATGTTTTGTATTTGTAGTAGAGACGGAGTTTCGTCATGTTGGCCAGGCTGGTCTTAAACTGCTGGGTTCAAGTGATCCTCCCGCCTCGATCTCCCAAAGTGTTGGGATTACTGGTGTGAGCCACTGTGCCCAGCCAGGAGTCTTTCTAAACAGCAGCAAAATCAAAGTGGCTAATATTTTTATTTACTCCTCCACCAAGGGAGACTGATCATGCCTTATCTCTACAACTGAGAGACCTCTCTTGAACTTTTAGGTTTTGATGTTCTTTTTTTAAGAGATCAGGGTGTCACTATATTCCCAGTCTCAAACTCCTTGCTTGCGGGGATCCTCCCACCTCAGCCTCCCAAAGTGCTGGGAAAACAGGTGTGAGCCACCACATGTGGCCGATTTTATTTTTAAAAAGGCTGGGTGGCTGCCCAGTATAATAGCATCTAGGACCAAATCTCCATAAGTTATCTTGAACTTAGCCACTCAAAGTTATACCACCACCCACACATTTAATCTCTATTCCTATGCTGTTGTTTTGGTTCTCTCCCAGAGTGCATGTAGGCCACCTGATCTCAACCTAACTCAGTAAAACATCCACTGTGATGCTTGTATGCTACAGCAAGAGCAGTACTCAAGGCTTCTTTTCAGTTCTCTAGGAAGTCCCTGGTTCATATGGTGGCTCTATCCTACTCCCTTTAAAAGTAAAATTCTGGCCAAGCACAGTGGCTCACGTCTGTAATCCCAGCACTTTGGGAGGCCGAGGCAGGCGGATCATGAGGTCAGGAGTTCAAGATCAGCCTGGCCAATATGGTAAAACCCTGTCTTGGCCAGGCATGGTGGCTCACACCTGTAATCCAAGCACTCCGGAGGCCAAGGCGGGCGGATCACCTGAGGTCAGGAGTTCAAGAACAGCCTGACCAACATGGTGAAACCCTGTCTTAAAAAACAAAAATACCCTGTCTCTACTAAAAATACAAAAATTAGCTGGGCGTGGTGTTGGGCACCTGTAATCCCAGCTACTCAGGAGGCTGAGGCAGGAGAATCGTTTGAACCCAGGAGATGGAGATTGCAGTGAGCCGAGATTGCGCCACTGCACTCCAACCTGGGCAACAGGGTGAGACTCCATGTAAAAAAAAAAAAAAGAAAAGAAAATTCTCTTGGACTTGCTATCTATGGAGTATTTATTCTCTGTCTTAGGCAACAAGAAGTGCATTCTCTTTGTTTAACAAAGTAGCAAGTTGGTTTTAGCTTGAATATTTCTTCTCTAGCTTTTGAATAACTTCAGGCTCACAAATTATCTATTAGGTAACACATTACTTTCTGTGTATATCCTCAAGGACAGCTCTCAAAATTTTATTTAGCTGTAATTTTGTTCTTCATAATAACGTGGTCACAGCTAGGTAGGCCCCTGTATCTTTTGGAGTCCACCCCAACTCCATGCTTCCACATTGGGAAGTATACTCAAACGTTAAAATTCCCAAGAGGCAATCAACAAAGAAGATTCTCTGCAACTGGTACTTAACTATTTCTTGCGTTATCTGGGTACAGTTTAAAGTTTGAAGCAAAATAGCAGATCTAATAAAAAGCCAATTTTGAACTGTAGCGTTTTGTGTTTTTGTTTCTCTTAATTTGACAAACACATTCCAAGCTGTTGCAACTAGTCTGTGCAAGAACAACAGTATGTTGTTCCTCAGTGCGTCTCAACTTCAGATAAAACATATATTGCATTACATAGAGCTAAAATTTACAAAATTAGTAGGACCCAGAAAAACTTAAGGGGTCCCAAAGTTCTACATAATTTTAATTTGCCAGCATAAAAACTACTATTGTCTCTAAATTATATTTTGTACAAGTCAAATATCATTATGTGGACCCTCATTTTACAAATAAAAATCAAGAATACATAGTAGACTGAACAGATATTTTCTTCTATAGGAAACACTTCTTGTATTCCCAGCCCCACAAACACCCATAACACTCATGGCTTCTTTCTTGATACTCGTATTCCCCTACATATCTCCTATAACACACTGTACCAATTTGTTTATGTGTCAATAATCCTGGGATGGAGGTGGGCAAGGACAGCATCTTCCTCCTCTAAAACAGTATCTGACACATTGTAGTTTTTTATTTTCATATTCTAAATAGATGAGTGAATGCTTTGAAGCATCTGGATTGTTTTTTGCTTTTTTTTTTTTTTTTTTTTTTTGAGACTAGCTCTGTCACCCAGGCTGGAGGGCAGTGGCATAATCCCAACTCACTGCAACCTTCACCTCCCGGGTTCAAACAATTCTCGTGCCTCTGCCTCCTAAGTAGCTGGGACTGCACTCACCACCACGCCAGGCTAATTTTTGTATTTTTTATAGAGATGGGGTTTCACAGTTTGGCCAGGCTGGTCTCAAACTCCTGGCCTCATGTGATCCTCCCCCAACCTATGCCTTTCAAAGCGCTGATTACAGGCGTGAGCCACAGCACCCAGCTGGTGCTGACAATTCTTATATATGATTATGCAGCCACCTCTAGCACAGTGTCTGACACATAGCAGGCCTCCAAAAATGTTTTTTGAGGAATGAATTTTTAATATTCTAGGTTCATCTTAAACTCATTCAAGCATAAAGTTTCACACATTTCTAAAACAGGTCTATTTTAAAATTTAGAAGTTTTTTTCATGGTTATTTTAAACTCCTTTGTATTTCTCTGTGGCTTGTGCCATTATTATTGCTATTAACATTTTTTATTTCATTTGAAATATGTAAGAGACTATTAACTAAGAACTGATTCATATATCAAGTGGGTAGATCACAGAATTTAATTACCTATAAACTGTCTGTGAGGGGTGTTATGAACTTTAATACCCATAAAGGCTTCTACCACGCTGGGATGAAAGACATTCACGAGTAATGAGTCAGTATCAACAGTGCAGCCACAATTTGCAAATTTAAAAATACATCTAAAATACAATTTCAGGCCAGATGCAGTTGCTCATGCCTGTAATCCCAGAACTTTAGGAGGCAGAGGCAGTCAGATCACTTGAGGTCAGGAGTTTGAGACCAGCCTGCCAACACGCTGAAACTCCAGCTCTACCAAAAATATAAAAATTAGCTGGGTGTGGTGGTGCTCACCTATAATGCCAGCTATATGGGAGGCTGACGCAGGAGAATTGCTTGAACCTGGGAGGTGGAGGTTGCAGTGAGCTGAGACTGCACCATTGCACTCCAGCCTGGGCAACAGAGTGAGACTTTGTCTCAAAAAATAAAAATAAAATAAAATACAATTTCAGTTTTATGGGAGGACACATTTATATGCCATATCATAGCTAACACCAAAATTAGAAATAATGTAGATTTTTACTAATGCTTCTTATATTTAATTGTTTCCAACTAAAATATATCAAGTGTATTCATAGAACTTAATATTCAACTACATTTTAGAAAGACTTTTGTTTTGTCTTATGGTTTTGGCAGTTGTTAATCAGTTAGCTCCTAAATGATCTCTAGAGCATGATTACGTTTCATGATAAAACCATATTTTCCCTTAATTGCTATTATCCAATCCATAAAAACCTTGTCTTTTAACTATCTCTTAAATTTTGAGTTTAATTTTCCTATCACCGATCTAATTCAAACCAATCAGCTCATGCCTGAAATAGTACCTCTTAATCTACCTGTATTTTCTTTTTCTTCTCTCTAGCAGCTTTCCACACTACAGTGTTGTTTTAAAAATAAAATCTAATCATGTCACTGAATATAAGTCTGTAAATTCTTCCCCATTGTTGTTAAAGCCAAAACTCTTTAGGCTGGGAGTGGTGGCTGACACCTGTAATCTTAGCACTTTGAGAGGCTGAGGCAGGTCTATCACTTGAGGTCAGGAGTTTGAGACCAGCCTGGCCAACATGGTGAAACTTCATCTCTTCTAAAAATACAAAATTAGCACCAGGCATTGTGGCTCTTGCCTGTAATCCCAGCGCTTTGGGAGGCTGAGGCAGGCAGATTACAAGGTCAGAGTTTGAGAACAGCCTGGACAACAGGTGAAACCCTATCTCTACTAAAAATACAAAAAAATTAGCTGGGCATGGTGGCAGCTGCCTGTAATCCCAGCTACTCAGGAGGCTTAGGCAAGAGAATCACTTGAACCTGGGAGGCGGAGGTTGCAGTGAGCCAAGACGTCACCACTACATTCCAGCCTGGGCATCAGAGCGAGACTCCATCTCAAAAAGTAAATAAAATAAAATACAAAATAAAAACACAAAATTAGCTGGGCGTAGTGGCGCATGCCTGTAATCCCAGCTACTTGGGAGACTGAGGCAGGATAATCACTTGAACCCAGGAGGCAGAGGTTGCAGTAACCCCAGATAGCACCACTGCACTCCAGCCTGGGCGACAGAGTGAGACCCTGTCTGAAAAACAGAAAACAAACAAACAAAAAACAACAACAGAAAAAACTCTTCAGCACAGCCTTCAAAACCTTAGCCATTCTGTCCATCATCTACTCATTAGCTTCCTGTTATAATACATTCTTTTGGCTTCCTTCTCTAGCCACATTCCCCACTTCTCCCCCTGCTCCTTGGCTTTTTTTTTTCTTTTCCTTTTTCTTTCTTTTCTTTCTTTCTTTCTTTCTTTTTTTTTTTTTTTTTTTTTTGAGACAGATTCTTGCTCTGTTGCCCAGGCTGAAGTACAGTGGTGAGATCCTGGCTCACTGCAACCTCTGCCTCCCAGGCTCAAGTAATTCTCCAGCCTCAGCCTCTCGAGTAGCTGGGACTACAGGCATGTGCCACCACATCTGGCTAGGTTTTTTGTTGTTGTTGTTTTGTTCTGTTTTGTTTTGGTAGAGATGGGGATCTCACTATGTTGCCTGGGCTGGTCTTGAATTCCTGGCCTGAAGCGATCCTTCGGCCTCGGCCTATCTAAGCTCTAGGATTTCAGGAATGAGCAATCAAGCTCAGCCAATGATAACATTTTTACTAGAATATATCAATGCCACTTTGAACTGCTACTATAAAATCACAACGAAAATAGCAGATAGCAATTATTGAATGCTTACTATGTGCTAGGCACTGTGTCAAGGGCAATTCATACAATACCTCATTTAATCCTCTGAGTAAGTATTACTAAGCCCATTTTACTCAGAAGAAAATGAAGGCTCAGGGAAGTTAAGATGTCATGCTTAAAGTCCTACAACTATTAAGTGATAGAGACAGTACAGCCAGTATTCAACCCAGGTCTATTTGACTCACTCCTAATTTCTCTCTCTGTCCTTTCTTAGCCACAAGTATCTGTATGCTTAGACTCACTAGGACATCATAAGTTATTTGAGCTAATACGTTGTTAGAGAAGGAGTATGGGCTTTGATGTTAGACCAGCTTTGAATTTGAGACCCAGCTCTGGCACAGACCAGCCATTTGATCTTAGACAAGTTACATAACCCTCTCTCTCCACTCACATCCTAAACCTTAGGTTCTGTATCTATAAATTGGAAATAATATCAGCCATCTTGCAAGGTTGCCATAAAAATTAGGTATAATGTATATAAAGTGCTTGACACGTCATACGTATTCAATAAATCACTTTTTATCATTGTCTTATACAATTTGTTCAGTAATTGATATATTTGGCAACATTATGTTTTAGATGTTGAAGGATAGTCTATTCTGTGATTCAGAAACATTGTCACCAGAGATATGTTTGTCAGAGTATGTGTCTTTTTTTTTGTTTAGAAAAACATTATCTTATATTTCTCTTAGCCAAGTGGAAGTCTATAAAACATGCCTAATAAACCCATGATTAGTAACTGAATAATTATCATACAGCATAAACAAATGCATGAAGAATCCACATGCAGGTAATCAGAAAAATCTACTTTATATGAATCAGAAAGAATAAGTAGAGTTCATCAAATTACTTGAGTTTTATCTCTGATTCATTAAGTTCTGAAACATAGGTACAATTTAATGTTTACAATTTAACCAAATAATGAAAAGGGAACATTGTTGTCTGCACCCTTAAATGTATAGTTACTGGTCAAAAAGTTTTGGTCACCATTTACATAAGCAAAATAAATGAGCAAATATGTTTACTAAATGATGCACAATATATGTTCATATTCATGTGGAAATTTTTTAAAAAATTATTTAATTGAAAAGAATAGGCCAGGTGCAGTGGCTCCTGCCTGTAATCTTAGTACTCTGGGATGCCGTGACAGGTGGATCACTTGAGGCCAGGAGTTTGAGACCAGCCTGGCCAACATGGTTAAACCCCGTCTCTTCTAAAAATACAAAAATTAGCTGGGCCTCGTGGTGTGTGCCTGTAATCCCAGCTACTTGGGTGGCTGAGGCACAGAATCACTTGAACCTAGGAGGCGGAAGTTGCAATGAGCCAAGTCATGCCACTGCACTCCAGCCTGGGTGACAGAGTGAGACCATCTCAAAAAAAAAAAAAAAAAAAGAGTATATGTAGGATATCCAGTAGCAACAAAGCTAGTAAAAAAGATGAGTTTCTGAATCTGTGATTTTGGAAGTAGTCTCCTAATGCTCATTTCGACTCTGGATTAAAAAAAAATTCCTAATGAAAGACACAAATCTAAATGATGGCTCCCTAAATAAAGAACTACTTCATGCTTAAACAATATAATCTTTCTCACTGTACAGAGCTTGTCAATTAATTTGATTAGGAACACTCTTGGAGATAAGCTAATTAAGTTGTTGCCCAGGTGGGAATTTCAAAGCTGCAAGGAGAAGTCTTTCCCAAACCTTGTCTAATTCCCTGTAGTCATCAATATGTAAATGTGTATCAGTTACCAACTTGTATAAGACTCATAGAAAACAAGACATGGGAGCTCTGTGGGGAGAGGGAAAGAAAGGGCAATTGTCAGGGTAGTGAGTCTGCAGTAGATAGCAGATAGCAACAGGCAATTTGGGAGTTGCAAAAGAACACAAGAGCCTGGAAGAATGGAGGATGCAGGCCGGGTGCAGTGGCTCACGCCTGTAATCCCAGGACCTTGCGAGGCCGAGGCAGGCTGATCACCGGAGGTTGGGAGTTCAGACCAGCCTGACCAACATGGTGAAACCCCGTCGCTACTAAAAATACAAAATTAGCTGGGCATGGTGGTGCATGCCTGTAATTCCAGCTACTCAGGAGGCTGAGGCAGGATAATTGCTTGAACCCTGAAGGGAGAGGTTGCCATAAGCCAAGATCGCACCATTGTACTCCAGCCTGGGCAATAATGGCAAAACTCCAACTCAAAAGAAGAAGAATGGAGGATTCATGGGAAAAACAACTTCACCTATTTCACAATTTTTCAAAAAAATCTGGAATAATTTATACACATTTGATTCCAAACAGTATTCAAATAAGATAGTCAGGTCTTAAATGCCAAATACAGTTACGGACAACAAAAGCTATAAATAGCTAAAAAATACTTAAATAATTACCTTTTGGTGGAGGGGGCTGTTAGAAAGTTATAGGCTGAATTTCATATTGCTGTGCATATGTTCTATTTACTGGCTTTTTTCTTCTAGCAGTTAAAAACCAGTAACCTACAGGAAAACAGTAGCATAATCTCAACATTCTATTAAACTTGGTCATGGCCAGGCTCACGCCTGTTATCCTAGCACTTTGGGAGGCTGAGGCAGGTGGATCACCTGAGGTCAGGGGTTTGAGACCAGCCTGGCTAATATGGCAAAATCCTGTCTCTACTAAAAATACAAAAATCAGTTGGATGTGGTGATACATGCGTGTAATCCCAGCTACTTGGGAGGCTGAGACAGGAGAATGGCTTGAACCCAGATGGCAGAGGTTGCAGTGAGCCGAGACTGCACCACTGCACTAGTAGCCGAGCCAATACTGAAGTGGTAAGGTCAGTTATTGTAATTTAAAGTGAAGTAAAGGTGTATGTGTGTTTTGCAAATTTTTCTTCTTTTGCATACAGACTGTGAGGGGGTCTCACTGTGTTGCCCAAGCTGGTCTCAAACTCTTGGGCTCAAGCAATCCTCATGCCTTGGTCTCCAAAAGTGCTGGGATTACAGGTGTGAGTCACCATGCCTGGCCAGGTATGGCATACTTTTAATCCCTTTTGTTAGAGAAGATGAAATTACTGAACAATTAAATACATTATTAGAGAAAAACATATTCTTTTTATTATTCATTATATGAATTCTAATAAATGGACTACAATCAGGTATTGAGTTCAAAATCTGAAAATGTAAGATTTCCCCCTCTCTTGGGGGAGGGTACATGTTCATAATTTCTGTCTGTTTCAGATATATGCAGGGATGCCAGGGACAGAAAAAAAAAGCATATATTAAAATAGGTCCTGGGGGGACAAATGAGTCTATAAACCTCTCCTCAAAGAACAGAGGCCCCTCCCTTTTTTTTTTTTTTTTGGTTTTTATTTTCATATGTCACTGACAGAAAAGCATGGGGCTTCAGAAAAACCACCACCACAGACACACAATAGGGATGACATTGCTTAGTTAGGGGCTTCCAAGCAACATTTCAAGTCTGAATCTGGAATATCCTGTTGGCAATTTGAAGAAAGGTAGAAAGGTGAGCTTTACCTAATAGTGTAGCAAAGAACTACAACAGATAAAAAGAGCAGTTTTTATGGTGGTCATTCATTTATTCCCTGAAGTTAGGTAGGCTTGGATTTAATTCTATCTCTGGCATTAAATGGCTACAACTAAACAGTGTGTGTATATCAGTTAATGTCTGTGCCTATTTCCAGATCTGTAAATGGAGTTAATAATAGTGCCTACCTCAGAGGGTTGTTTTGAGGATCAAATAATATAGGTGCCTGGCACGAGCAAATTTTATTATTAATTCTCTTCCCTACCACTACCCTTAAGTTGGAAAAGGCAGATTTTGAGGCAGATCATAAAATATGTTACAGGTAGGTATTTCTAAAGTCAAATCTGCCTTTAGCATTGACTGTATGCCCTAAAACCAAAATTTACATCATAATATCAAAATGTTTAAATGGCTATCTTGTTATTTCTCTGCCTTGATATAAATTGTCTTTATCTTTCATCTGCAGACTCTTTAGAAGTTTCTTAGCCAGGCAAGCTAGGCACTGTGGCTCATGCCTGTAATCCTAACACTTTGGGAGGCTGAGGCAGGAGAATCAGTTGAGCCCAGGAGTTCCATACTGGCTTGGGCAACATGGTGAGCCCTTGTCTCTACAAAAAAACTTTTTAAAATTTTGCCTAGTATGGTGTCACACACCTGTAGTTCCAGCTACTTGGGAGGCTGAGGTGGGAGGATCACTTGAACCTAGGAGGTTGAGGATGCAGTGAGCCAAGATCACCGCACTGCACCCCAGCCTGAGTGACAGAGTAAAACCCTATCTCAAAAAGAAATAAAAGAAGTTGATAGGAAGAAATACTTCAGAAGATAAATTGACCTACTTTTTGAGGAAAATGATATAATTTTAGCAGCTGAAAAAAAGAGCTCAGCAACTTGATTACTATATTGTTTCCATCTTCTAAGCAACAAGAAATATTTTCAAGCTGGAAAAAAAAATCAAAACACTTCTGGGAAGCTTCCCTCTAGGTCCCCAAGATAAAACTCAACATTGTTCATACCCCTGGGACAGATGTTAAACTTTGCATATCCATAATACCAGTGCAGTATTAGACATTCTGAACTTTAATACCAGCTATTTGCATGCACAGAAGTTCATCTGCCCCATTCCAATCCATTTCACTCATACTACATTGAGTTTGTATTGGTTGGGGATATATTTCTCCCCCAAAATGAGAAGTAAACTCCTTGGTTATTCAACTTTGTCCAAGTTCAGTACGTCATGATGCTTCGTTTATGTATGTTAAATGAACAATGTAAGATGGACTAGAAGCCCATAATACATGAAAACATGATAAATATTATCTCTCACTTCTACAGCATTCAAGACTCCAGGACTCTGGAGAATTATACCTAGATACTTAAAGAATTTGCCCAGTGATTTCAGAACCAGCATTAGTAATCTCTGAGAGATTATGTTAAGAATGAGGTAGGAGTGATCAGTTTCTGGAAAAGTGTAGACTGACAACTATCCAAATTTTCAATAGTCTAATAGTCTTTTCCACATGGTGTAAAGTTTGAATCCAAGAGCCTGCAACATTCTGTAGCAGTTTATTAAGCATTGGCTTATGTGTATTTATAGAAGTACACAGTGATCATTAGAAGCCAACGTGGGTGGCCAGGCGAGGTGGCTTACACCTGTAATCCCAGCACTTTGGGAGGCTGAGGTGGGCAGATCACCTGAGGTCGGGATTTCAAGACCAGCCTGACCAACATGGAGAAACCTCATCTCTATTAAAACTACAAAATTAGCCGGGCATGGTGGCACATGCCTGTAATCCCAGCTACTCGGGAGGCTGAGGCAGGAGAATTGCTTAAACTTGGAAGTTGTGGTGAGCCGAGATCGTGCCATTGCATTCTAGCCTGGGCAAAAAGAGTGAAAAAAAAAAAAAAAGAAAAAAGAAGCCAACATGGGCTCTTAGAATGTCATTTAAAATGAATCCCTTTTCCTTTTTTTTGCTAAGGTTTCTCGGTTGGCATATCAGAGGAATTCTATGGCATGCTGTCACTAATCACCATGGTGGACGATGAGCTGGCCACTGTGATAAGGTTATTTGTAAGTATGGAATTGTAACAGTACAAAAGAACAAAAATCTCCCAAACTGAAGCTGCAACTAGTAGGAGAGGGATCAAACTTAGTTGTTGTTTTTGAGATAGTGTCTCGCTCTGTTGCTGAGGCTGGAGTGCAGTGGCTCAATATCAGCTCAGTAAAACCTGCGCCTCCCACGTTCAAATGATTCTAGTGCCTCAGCCTCCCAAGTAGCTGGGACTATAGGTCGTGTGCCACCACACCCGGCTAATTTTTGTTTTAGTAGAGACAAGATTTCACCATGTTGCCCAGGCTGGTTTCAAACCCCTGGTCTCAAGCGATCCACCCACTTCGGCCTCCCAAAGTGCTGGGATTACAGGTGTGAGCCACTGCGCCCCGCCAGAAGGGATCAAATTATATCAGGTTTCTGAACAAGAATATTTAAGTATATGTAAGGCAGAAGAACAGGAACACAGGCAGATACAAATCTATGGCTCCTTATTAAAGTGAGTAAGCAAGTCACAACATTTTATTGGATGTCAGAATGAAGATGAAGAAGAGATAGTTATCAGGAGACAAGAGTTGTCCATTAAGGAAACCAAACAAATGGCAAGGCAAAAAGCCAAGCCAGGCAGATGCAATAGTTAAAAATTTCTGGGGATGCAAGTTGCAGGAATAATGCTTTCAGATCACTGTTGTTTTCTGATGACACCTCATCAGATGATAAGGGCATTCTTTCTGGTTTTAAAGTAACTAGGACCCTGACAATGGCAAGCTGTAATCCTAGAGCACTGCTTCTCAACCATGGCTGCAATTAGGAGTTTGTAAAAATACCAGTGCCAAGGATTTCAACCCCAGACCAATTAAATCAATCTCTGAGGTTGCAAGTCAGTCCTCAGTATTTTTTAAAAACTCCCCCAGGTGAATTTAATGTAAGCAAAGGTTATGGATTATTATCCTAGAAGGAAGTCTATAGTACACTGCTTTCAAATTTTGATGTGCATACAAATTGCTTTGGAAGTCTTGTTAAAATGCAGGTTTTAAATTAACAAGCTTGAGTTACTAATCTCAGGCCTGAGATTCAGGATTTATAATAACCAAGAAATACTGGGAGGCTGGACCACAGACCACACCTAGAGTAATAAGGGTCTAGGAGATGCTGCAAGACTCCCTTTCTGGTCCTTTTTCGTTCAGAATCTTAGATTAGATTAAGATCATAGCTAAAAAAAAAATCTACAGGTATGGTTATTAAATATGATTATGCAAAAGAGATGGCAGTTTTAGTTTAGAATTAAGATTCAAAAATATTTTCACAAGTTGAAATAAACAAGACAAAATATACTCCTCCTTTTTTTTCTTTTTAAAAATCAATGTGCTTCCAATGTTACTCCTTTTAAAAAAAACCCAAAAAACAAAAAATTAAGTCAGGGTCTTACTGTCACCATGGCTAGGATGCAGTCGTACAGTCATAGCTCACTGTAACTTCAAACTCCTTGGCTCAAGGAATCTTCCTATCTTGGCCTCCTTAGGCACTGAGATTACAGGTGTGAACCACCAAGCCTGGATCAAAATTTATTCCTTAATAGGGACAATTTAAAGTCTATCATATAAGCTAATTCTGAAAAAAAGAAGATACTAAGATATGTTATAAAGTAATAACAATTTCACAGTGTGGTAATCGGTTACAAGTAGATTAATTACATTGAATAGTTAGCAGAGAAATACATATTAAAACAAGACAATTTGGAATATGATAAAAGTGTTTAGATGAGGGAGGATTAGTCAATTAATTGGAGTGAAGCAAAAGAAAAAATTATTCATTTTGGGGGGAAAAAGTGAGATCCATATTTCACACCTTACCTTAGGATAAATTCCACATAGATCAAGGATTTAAATGCAAAACAAAACCATGAAAGTGTTAGACAAAACCATGGAAGGACTTTTTTCTGGTATGTCTGAATGCGGAAACCCTTTCTAAACATGATACAAGGGCAAAGAGTCATAAAAGACTGAAAAATGAACCAGAAAAAAATTTGCATGGCAAAAACCTTCATGTGGGAAGTTTAAAAATAAAGAACAAACTGGGGAGAAAACATGTTTCACTCATAGCCTAGATCAGTAATTAATTTTTCTAATATTAAAGAGTTCCTACAAAAGAATAATTTGAAAAAGATCTACAAGCTCCTTCCCCACAAAAGATCAACAAAGTATATGACCAAATTGTTCATAGAAAACGACATAAAACACCTCATAATAATTCCTATGGCAGTGTTTATTCTACTAAGGCATTCTGATACAACCGCTTGTTTATGGTATGCTTTGTTTAATCTCTAAAGCAGGCATAATTCTTATGATGCCAGGTAATTGAGCAGAGTTACGGAAAAGAGTATTTTAAAAGGAGGGAGTCCCAGGCCCGGCACGGTGGCTCACACCTGTAATCCCAGCGCTTTGGGAGGCTGAGGCGGGTGGATCCCAAGGTCAGGAGTTCAAGACCAGCCTGGCCAAGACAGTGAAACCTCGTCTCTACTAAAAATACAAAAATTAGCTGGGTGTGGTGGCACCTGCCTGTAATCCCAGCTACTTGGGAGGCTGAGGCAGAGAATCGCTTAAACCCTGGAGGTAGAGTTTGCAGTGAGCCGAGATTGTGCCACTGCACTCCAGCCTGGGTGACAGAGAAAGGCTCTGTTTCAAAAAAACAGAGAAAAAAAAAAGGAGGTAGTCCCAGCCTGGCCAACATGGCAAAACCCTATCTTTATCAAAAATATAAAAATTAGCCAGGTGTAGTAGCACACACCTGTAATCCCAGCTACTAAAATAAGGGAGTGATCAACGGAGTCAAATGCTGATGAGAGGTCAAGTATGGAAAGTATGGCAAGTATGGAAAGTGCCCAATGGGCCCACAGATCTAAGGTCAGTTGATCTGCCACCAGGGTGCTAAGAGAACTCAATGGGGACATGAAGTCTTCCAACAGATGGTGTTCAGGCGACTGGATGTCCACATGCAAAATAATAAAGTTTGACCCCTACCTCATATCGTACATAAAAATTTACTCAAAATGGATCACAGACGTAAATGTAAGAGCTAAGATTGCAAGAGTCTTAGAATAAAAAATAGGTATAATCTTCATGCCTGGGTGTAGTGGCTCATGCCTATGATCCTAGCACTTTGGGAGGCTGAGGTAGGCAGATCACTTGAGCTCAGGTGTTTGAGACCAACCTGGGGAACATGGGAAAACCTCGTCTCTATTATAAATACAAAAAATTAGCCAGTGTGGTGGCACGCACCTGTAGTCCAGCTACTCCAGAGGTTGAGGTGGGAGGATCGCCTAAGCTCGGGAAGTTGAGGCTGCCATGAGCTGAGATTGTGCCACTGAACTCCAGCCTGGGCAACAGCAGTGAGACCCTGTCTCAAAAACAAACAAAACAACAACAACAAAAACTTCGTGACTTTGGATTAAATAATAGTTTCCAAAATATGATACCTAAAGCCTAAGCAACCATAGAAAAATAGATAAATTGAACTTTGGAAAAATTAAAAGCTTTTAGGCTGGGTGTAGTGGCTCACACCTGTAATCTCAGCACTTTAAGGTCAGGAGTTGGAGACCAGCCTGGCCAATATGGTGAAACCTCAACTCTACTAAAAAAAAATACAAAAATTAGCTGAGAGTGGTGGTGTGCGCCTGTAGTCCCAGCTACTTGGGAAACTGAGACAGGGGAACTGCTTGAACCCGAGATGTGGAGGTTGCAGTAAGTGGAGAGCATGCCACTACATTCCAACCTGGGCAACAGAGTGAGACTCCATCTCAAAAAAAAAAAAAATATGGGCCAGGCGTGGTGGCTCATGCCTGTAATCACAGAACTTTGGGAGGCCAAGGCCGGTGGATCATCCGAGGTCGGGAGTCTGAGACCACCAGTCTGACCAACATGGAGAAACTCTGTATCTACCCAAAACACAAAATTAGCCGGGTGTCGTGGCACATGCCTGTAATCCCAGCTACTTGGGAGGCTGAGGCAGGAGAATCACTTGAACCTGGGACATTGAGGTTGTGGTGAGCCAGGATCGTGTCATTGCACTCCAGCCTGAGTGACAGAGTGAGACTCCATCTCCAAAAATACAAATATAAATACAAAAATTAGTCAGGCATGGTGGTGCATGTCTGTAAATCCCAGCTATGAGGGAGGCTGAGGCAGGAGAATTGCTTGAACTGGGGAGGCAAAGGTTGCCATGAGCTGAGATTATGCAATTGCACTCCAACCTGGGCAGCAAGAGTGAAACTCTGTCTCAAAAAGAAAAGGTAACCCAATTTAAAAATAGGCAAAGAACTTGAACAGATATTTCTCCTAAGAAGAGATACCAATGGCCAATAAGCACATAAAAAGATGTTCAACATTATTAGTCATTAGAAAAATGCAACATCTGCAGGGTGCGGTAGCTCATACCTATAATCCCAGCACTTTGGGAGGCTGAGGTGGGCGGATCACGAGGTCAAGAGATCGAGACCATCCTAGGTAACATGGTGAAACCCTATCTCTAATAAAAATATAAAAAATGAGGTGGGTGTGCTGGCATGCACCTGTAGTCCCAGCTACTCAGGAGGCTGAGGCAGGAGAATTGCTTGAACTTGGGAGGTGGAGATTGCAGTGAGCCGAGATCGAGCCACTGCACACCAGCCTGGGTGACAGCGTGAGACTGTGTCTCAAAAATAAAATAAAAATAAAAAAATAAAGAAAAATGCAACTTCAAAATCAAAATTGGATACTATTTCATACCTGCTAGATCAGCTAGGAAGAAAAACTCAGATAATCACAAGTGTTGATGAAATTAGAGCTCTTGTATATTAATGGTAGAAATGTAAAATTGTGCAGTTGCTTTGGAAAAGTTTGTCACTTTCTCAAAATTTAACTCTCTTCCAGTTTAGAAAAAAAAATGCAGCTTGTTGCCAGTGCTCATTTAATTTTACATAAACACACTCTTTGAGGCTGAACAAATCTGATTTTCAATGTAAAAATAAAATATAAAAACTGTCCTTTAAGTTATTTCTTTTATTATTATTATTACTATTTTTTATAAAGATAGGGTTTCACCATGTTGGTCAGGCTGGTCTTGAACTCCTAACCTCAGGTGATCCATCCTCCTTGGCCTCCAAAGTGCTTGGATTACAGGCGTGAGCCACCACGCCCAGCCATTTGGAGTTATTTCTAAACAAAACTAACATCAGAATCATCTGAATCATCAAAATCATTTATTTCAGAAAAATCAAATCCATCAAATGAATCTTCAGCCAACATTCATTTGAATGATGCTGTTTTTCAGGAGTTGACATTTTCAGTGATCAAGAATTACTATATTTTGCAAATGGAAATACAACTAAAAACAGAATGCTATAAATAGAATGATGTCTTTTGTTTCCAAAGTCCATAGAGCAATGCAAAAATAATAATAAATATTAATATATTTACTAATTAATAATACAATAATATTTTGTGGCAAAGTGATCTTGGGGTAAATGCTGCAGGTGCAAGCACCACTAGCGAGTATTCTTGGGGCAAACGGGAAAGGGGTTAAACAGAGTTATCATATGACTTAGTAATTCCACAATTCCACCTAAGAGTATTGAAAATGTATGTCCACACAAAAACTTGTACTGGAATGTTCATAGCAACATTATTCATTATAGCCAAAAGGTGGAAAAAACCCAAATGTCCAGCAACTGATGAATGGATAAATAAAATAGCATAACCACTCTGAGGTATGGTCACACAACAGAATATTATTGCATAATAAAAAGGAATGAAGTGCTGATACATACTACAACGTGGATGAGCTTTGAAAACATTATACTAAAAAAAAAAAAATCCCATTCCAGTAAATATAGCTAAAAATAAATAAATAAATAAAACATTATCCTTAATGGAAAAAGCCAGTCACAAAAGGTTACATGGTATACGATTCCATTTATATTAAATGTCCAGAACAGGAAAATCCATAGAGGTGGAAAATAGATTAGTGGTTGTCAAGGGCTGTAGGGAGGGGAACTGGTAGTGACTGCTAAAGGATACAGGAGTGATAAGAATGTTCTGGAATTAAACAGTGGTTAATAGTTGCATTAATTTATGAATATACTAAAAAACGCTGCATTGTACATTTTAGAAGATACAGTGTGGCCGGGCACAGTGGCTCATGCCTATAATCCCAGCACTTTGTGAGACCGAGGCAGGCGGATCACCTGAGGTCAGGAGTTCGAGACCAGCCTGACCAACATGGAGAAACCCTGTCTCTATTAAAAATACAAAATTAGCCAGGTGTGGTGGCGCATGCCTGTAATCCTAGCTACTCAAGAGGGTGAGGAGGAGAATCGCTTGAACCCGAGAGGCAGAGGTTGCAGTGAGCTGAGATCGCGCCATGACACTCCAGCCTGGGCAACGAGGGAAGTTCTGTCTCAACAACAAAAAAATACATTGTATACTTTAAAAGGTGAATTTTATGAGATTTGAATTATATCTCAATTTTTTTAAGTGTTTATTGGATTTCTGAGACTTAGATGTAAGTGGCTTTGCGGAGGAATGTTAGTGGTCAAAGGCAGCTGGTGCTAGACCAAAAAAGAGTGGGAGATGAAGAATAGGGAGTGTATACAATTCTTTCAAGAAGGTTAGGTGAGAACAGGGCAGTAGCTGAGAGAGATAAAAGGTCAAAAAATATGGTTTTGTTTTTTCTTCTGATGGGAGAAGCTTAAGTAGGTTAAAATGGTAATGGATGCCAGGCATAGTGGCTCACTCCTATAATCTCAGTACTTTGGGAGGCTGAGGTGGATTGCTTGAGCTCAGTAGTTCAAGATCAGCATGGGCAATGTGGCGAGACCCCTTCTCTACAAAATATACAAAAATTAGCTGTGTGTGGTGGTGCCTGTTGTCAACTACTTAGGGGGCTGAGGTGGGAGAATGGCTTCAGGTTGAAAGGTCGAGGCTGCAGTGAGCTGTAATCACACCACTGCACCAGTGGACCTGTCTCAAAAAAAAAAAAAGATAGTAAGATCGAATTGAAAAGAAGTATATTGGGGAGGAGGATGTTAATAATAGAATAGAATAAGAGAGCGCAAGATAGTTAAAATGGGATTGAGAACATGAGTATCTGTTAAACAGGAAGAAAGATGCTGACCAGGGAAGTGAAATTATATATATTGAAGTAGTTTAATTTGAGGAAGTTAAGACGCATTTTATCTGGGGACATGTGTTTTCAGGTCAGCTGATGAAAAGTAAGGAAGTGTAGGCAGAAGGGTCAGAAGTGTGGGAAGATTAGATGTCCCACGTGCCGGCACAATGTCTCATGCCTGTAATTCTAGGACTTTGGGAGGCTGACGCAGGTGGATCACTTGAGCCCAGGAGTTTGAGACCAGCCTGGGCAACATAGCAAGACCCCTTCTCTATTAAAAAGAAATCTATCTATCTATCTATTTATCTATCTATCTATCTAATCTACTTACCTACCTATCTATAGAAATTGCCAATTCTGGTCTTAAAACTTGAAACTTAGATTTATTTTATCTGAGTTACTTCCTCAGGAAAGGACCCCTAGGCCTCTGGGAAAGTATCAAATAACTAAAACTCACTGGATCATCTCATCCAGACAGCAAGAGGCCAGGCCCCTCATTCGTCATGGTTGCTTTCTTATCCCTCCCTGAGGGGTTTTCCTACAAATGGTTATATTTCTTACCTGCTATATAAACCCCTAATTTTAGTAGGCAGGGGGGATGGATTTGAGACTGATCTCACATCTCCTCCATTGCAGCACCCAATTAAAGCCTTCTGCCTTGGCCATACCTGTTGTCTCAGTCACTGGCTTTCTGTGTGACAAGCAGCAGGACCCAGACTGAATCCATGGTGTTTTGGTAACAGTCTCAGCACAAAACCACAATCTTATGCTACTGGGACAATAGTAACTCAATCTCTAGTCCCTGATGATTTGGGAGGTTTAGGGCATCTAATCTGGTCAGTTGTCCTCTAATGTATCATTGAGTTGTACTTAAATTCCAGAAAATCCACAGGAAATAATAATTCCAGTGAAACCAAAAACCCCATTTGGTCCTGTTACTCCTTATGCTTATGCTAACTGGAATCCACTGGTAGCACATACTGTCTGAGACTTACCAGAACTCCTAGGAGAACCTATAATGTCTCCACCATTTTAGTGATCGGGAACCCCCACTTGCTTGAGTTGAGTCCCTTAGACCTGTGCTAGTCCTACTCTATACTTCTGGAACTATTCAGGATTCTGAAGATAGACTGGTAGTTTCTCATTAGTTTAATGAACCTGTGGTTTGGACTACATGTGTCAGCCACTTTCCACTAATGTCTGAGTAGGGCTAAGCCACAGGAAAATATTATTTCAAGTATTAAAATAATACTTAAATAGGACAATAATTATTATTCTAGTTGGGTGTAGTGGTGTGTGCCTATTAGTTCCAGCTACTCAGGAGGCTAAGGTGGGAGGATTACTCATCCCAGGAGTTTGAGGCTGCAGAGAGCTATGATCATTGCATCACTGCCTTCCAGCCTCGGTGACACAGCGAGACCCTGTCTCTACTGTAAAAACTGAATAATTATTCTAATAGGATAGAATAAAAATAATTAAAATTTCTTGATCATTTTCCATCTTGTGTTAGGCTTACATTTATATATATATAAATGTAAGATATATATTTCTCATTTTGTCTTTCTCCCTCTCCTTACCATGGTTTTTGTTTAAAACTATCTTTATTAACAACAATAATTATAAGAGTAGCATGCAATGCTTTCCAAAACACTTACTCATCCATTATTTTACTGTACGTAAACTTCCATCTTAGCTAGGCTGGAGATGCATTATTACCTCCAGGTTGCTGATGAAGAAACAATGGTTAAGCAGTGATTAGTGACTTGTTCAAGAGCATATAATTTGTTGGTAGGTGAGTTATTTTTAGACTTCAGGTATCTTCTGTTACTTCCTAACATATACTTTCTATTCATTATAAGACTAGTGAGAATTTTGAAAAAGATTTCCTTTTTATTATTAAAAATTTTTTTTAGTCTGTGTACTGCTGAAGATAAAGGTTTCCTAGTAAAACTATTCTAAACCAGTTTTTTTGTTTGCTAGAAAAAGGGTTTCAACAGACTTCTTTTTTTTTTTTTTTGAGACTGAGTCTTGCTCTGTCTCCTAGGCTGGAGTGCAGTGGCATGATCTTGGCTGCTCCAACCTCTGCCTCCCAGGTTCAAGCGATTCTCCTGGCTCAACCTCCCGAGTAGCTGGGATTACAGGCATGCGGCACCACATCCAGCCCCGGACTCTTTCAATCAAGTCTTGTGTGACGGTGATTTGTAAATTACTAATATTTAATACTTCTCAACTTTCCAAAACAATGATAACGACGATATATTTTAATCACATAAGGGGCACTAGTTTTAACATGTCTTTACCACTTTATTTTATTTTATTTATTTATTTTTGAGACAGTCTCATACTGTGTTGCTCAGGCTGGAGTGCTATGTTTTGACCTCCCTAGGCTCAAGTGATTCTCCCACCCAGCCTCCCGAGTAGCTGGAACCACAGGCTCACACCACCACATACGGCTAATTTTTTTATTTTTTGTAGAGACAGGGTTTTGTCATGTTTGCCCAAGCTGATCTCAAACTTCTGAGCTCAAGTAGTCCGCCTTCTTGGCTTCACAAAGTGCTGGGATTACAGGCGTGAGCCAGTGTGCCTGGCTATTTTATTTTTGCGATAGGGTCTCACTCTGCTACCCAGACGGGAGTGCAGTGTTGCCATCACAGCTCACGGCAGTCTCAAACTCCCCAAACTCAGGTGATCCTCCCACTTCAGTCTCCCAAGTAGCTGGGACTACAGGCATGTGCCACACATCTGGCTAATTTTTTGTATTTTTTGTAGAGATGGGGTTTCGCCATGTTGCCCAGGGTGGTCTGGAACTCCTGGCCTCATGTGATCTGCCCACCTTGGCTTCCCAAAATGTTGGGATTACCGGCATGGGCCACTGTGCCCGGCCATCACCTTATTTAGTGCTGACTAAACAAACTTCCCTTTGCCAAATGTGCTAATAGTTTTGTGCAGACAGAGTTTCACTCTTGTTGCCCAGGCTGGAGTGCAATGGCACAATCTCGGCTCACTGCAACTTCTGCCTCCCAGGTTTAAGCAATTCTCCTGCCTCAGCCTCCCAAGTAGCTGAGGTTGCAGGCACTTGCCACCACACCTGGCTAACTTTCGCATATTTAGTAGAGACAGGATTTTGCCATGTTGGCCAGGCTTGTCTCAAACTCTTCATCTCAGGTGATCTGCCTGCCTCAGCTTCCCAAAGTGCTGGAATTATAGGCGTGAGCCACCATGCCTGGCCAGCGTTAGCATTTGTTAATACTCACCAAGATCAAATAATCCACTTTGCTAATTTTTTTTTTTTTTTGAGACGGAGTCTCACTCTGTTGTCCAGGCTGGAGTGCAATGGCATGATCTTGGCTCACTGAAACTTCCGCCTCCCACGTTCAAGCGATTCTTCTGCCTCATCCTCCCGAGTAGCTGAGATTACAGGCACCCACCAACATGCCCGTTTAATTTTTGTATTTTTGCAGAGATGGGGTTTCACCATGTTGGCCAGGCTGGTCTTGAACTCCTCACCTCAGGTGATCTGCCCTCCCAAAGTGCTGAGATTACAGGTGTGAGCCACCACACCTGGACTTTTTTTTTTTTTCTTTTTTGAGACAGAGTCTTGCTCTGTCACCCAGGTTAGAATACAGTGGCATGATCTTGGCTCACTGCAACCTCTGCCTCCCAGGTTCAAGCAATTCTCCTTTCTCTACAGAGTAGGCGGGACTACAGGTACGTGCCACCATACCTGGCTAATTTTTGTATTTCTGGTAGAGAAGGGGTTTTGTCACATTGGCCAGGCTGGTTTCAAACTCCTGACCTCAGGTGATCTGCCCACCTCAGTCACCCAAAGTGCTGGGATTGCAGGCATGAGCCACCGCACCTGGCCTACTTTGCTAATTCTTAAAACATTTAAAGCTAAACCTCAAGGAGTGTGAAAAGGTGGTTAGGGTATCCATAAACAATCTGGTGCTGGCGCACTTCTGATCCTGGGGAGGAATTAAGTGGCTCAGTGCTCATGTGGCTGAAAGGCATGGCCAGCAGGGACCCTGACAGTCACCTTTTTTCTTCCTTCAATCAGTCTCCAGGTTAGAAAGTGAAGGAAGTTATTTGCAGCATCGTTGGCAATTTCTTTTCCATCTCCTTCTGCAACAGCCAAGACGCAGCATACTGAAGAAAAGAAGCAAAGAGGCCTGATACTTCTGGCGAATCAGTCAGAAGAAGAATCCTATCTAAGGTAGACAAGATATCTGCTGTCTACACACGCACAAACACACAACTCTTTAACTAAATTCACATTTGTATCTGGTGTTTCCATGCTGTAGTGGCTTATCTGGTAATTTTATACAAGAAACATGGAGGTCATGGAGGCTTTCAATAATAGAGCTAAGGACTCGTATTTCCTATGCTTTTAAAATTACTTTTTTAGGCTGGGCACAGTGGCTCATGCCTGTAATCCCAGCACTTTGCAAGGCTTAGGCAAGTGGGTCGCTTAAGCTCAGGAATTTGAGACTAGCCTGGGCAACATGGTGAAACCCCATCTCTACAAAAAATACAAAAATTAGCCAGGCGGATGGCACAGGCCTATAGTTTCAGCTACTTGGGTCAGGGGTGTGGGGTGGAGTGAAGAGGCTGGAGGATCACTTGAACCCAGAAGGCTGAGGTTCCAGTGAGTTGAGATCATGCCACTGGACACCAGCCTGGGTGACAAAATGAGACCCTGCTTCAAAAATAAAATAAACTTTGGGAGGCCAAGGTGGGTGGATCACTTGAGGTCAGGAGTTTGAGACCAGACTAGCCTCAAAATGTGAAGATGAGAAATCCCATCTCTACTAAAAATACAAAAATTAGCCAGGTGTGGTGGCGGTGCCTGTAACTCCAGCTACTTGGGAGGCTGAGGCAGGAGAATCGCTTGCACTGGGAGGCAGAGGTTGCAGAGAGCTAAGATTGCACCACTGCACTAAAGCTTGGGTAACAGAGTGAGACTCTGTCTCAATAATAATAATAATAATAATAAAATAATTTTTTTCTTATGCTGGGCATGGTGGCTCGCACCTGTAATCCCAGCACTTTAAGAGGCCAAGGCGGGAAGATCACCTGAGTCCAGAAGTTCAAGATCAGCCTGGGCAACATAATGAGAGCTTCTCTCTACAAAAAATTTTCAAAAATAGCTAGGCTTGGTGGCATGCGCCTATGGTCCCAGCTACTCAGGAGGCTCAAATGGGAGTGTCACTTGAGCCCATGAGGCTGTACTGAGCCATGATTGTGCCACTGCACTCTAGTCTGGGTGACAAAGAGAGCCTGTTTCACTAAAAAAAAATTTTTTTTTAATTGTGGTAAAATATACGTAACATTAAAATTTACCATATGCAGCTGGGGTAGATACCATAAGTCACAAGCAGTACTGAGAAGTAGGCTGACAGTAATTGAAAATTAAGAGCAGAAAAGAACCTTAAACAATTATTATGCCTAAAAATATGCTGCCAGATTGATGAAAATTATATAAGACATACATGCTTCTTGAAGATTCCTAAAAATGGGCCGGGCGTGGTGGCTCATGCCTGTAATCCAAGCACTTTGGAGGCTAAGGCAGGCGGATCACCTGAGGTCGGGAGTTCAAGACCAGCTTGACCAACATGGTGAAACCCTGTCTTAAAAAAAAAAAAATTCCTAAAAATGAAGATTTACAAGCCTATCTAGTTAAGTTATTCTATGCATTTAACTGTGTCCTATGTACCAGGTGAGGCAGCATTATGTAATGAGAAATGTCCAGGACTTAGAATCAGGGAAAGTGTAATTGTGTCCCGGTTCCTGTCTGTTTTTAAGTGGGTGAACATAGACAAGTTACCTAACCTTTCGCACTTGTAATGTCCCCCCTACTTTTCTTTTTTTTTTTGAGATGGAGTTTCGCTCTTCCAGGCTAGAGTGCAATGGCGTGGTCTCGGCTCACTGTAGCCTCTACCTCCCAGGTTCAAGTGATTCTCCTGCCTCAGTCTTCTGATTAGCTGGGATTACAGGCGCATGCCACAGTGCCCAGCTAAGTTTTGTATTTTTAGTAGAGACGGGGTTTCACCATGTTGGCCAGGCTGGTCTCGAACTCTTGACCTCAGGTGATCTGCCTGTTTTGGCCTCCCAAAGTGCTGGGATTACAGGCCTGAGCTACTACATCCAGCTGTAATTTCCTCATTTAAAAAATCGGAACAATAATAGCACCAACATTAGAATAGTGTTACAAGGACAAATGAGTTAGAGTACAAGAATATTGTAAAGTGCTATGTAAATGTTATATTTCAACAAATTTATGGTTTGTATACATCTTCCACAAAAGGTTATCCCTTTTATGGTCATTTCTTCCTGTAATCGTTTTTTTTTTTTTTTTTTTTTTCTATTTTTTATCTTTGTAATCAACACTGACACTTTTTCTTTTCTCTACATCACTGTATTGGTCATTGGACATCACTTTTTTTTTTTTTTTTGAGACAGAGTCTCACTCTGTCACCAAGGCTGGAGTGCAGTGACACAGTCTCAGCTCACTGCAACCTCTGCCTCCTGGTACAAGCAATTCTCCAGCCTCAGCCTCCCAAGTAGCTGGGATTACAGGCGCCTGCCACCACACCCAGCTAATTTTTGTATTTTTAGTAGAGACTGGGTTTTGCCATGTTGTCCAGGCTGATCTCAAACCCCTGACCTCAGGTGATCTACCCGTCTCAGCCTCCCAAAGTGCTGGGATTATAGGTGTGAGCCACTGTGCCTGGCCTAGATACCACTTTAAAATGGCTGTTTCATGTTACAGATTTAATTTGGGGGATGCCAGCCTAATGAAAATTTATTTTCTGTGAGTCATTGTATTTATAACTCAGGTACTGGCTACCAAGTGAATGGTGATGCCTGGTTTATGGTTTTATAAGCTTACTGTCTAGCCTATTTTCTGATCTGGGTAAGAGAATATAGATTCACCCATAACTCAGCCAAATTTTAAAAATCATATCTATTTATTAAAAAGAAAAAGTACTAAAGTATGACTGTTAAGCTATTAATGGCATATGTTTGGGCATCATATTCAGTAAAATTTAGAGAAGCGCAAATATATATAAGGCTTCTCTCCCTTGCTCAATTTCAACAGCTGTTTTCTTTTTGGATTCACTAAAGGGGAAAATGGTGAGGTGGTCTGTCAGTGCTGGACGGTAGGTAGTTATATATGGTTATGCTAATTTAGAATGGAAAACTTTCATTTTAGATAGGACAATGAATCCAATGTGTCTTTTTTTCCTCCCTAGAGACAAGGTCTCACTCTGTTGCCCAGACTGGAGTGTAGCGGTGTGATCATAGCTCACTGCAGCCTTGAACTTACGGGCTCAAGTGATCGTCTCACGTCAGCTTCCTAAGTAGTGGGCATGATGGCATGAGCGTGGCGGTGTGCACCTGTATTTTTTTGTAGAGAGGGGGTCTTGCTGTGTTGTCCAGACTGGTCTTGAACACCTAGCCTCAAGAGATCCTCCTAAAGTGCTGGGATTACAGGCATGAACATCCATGCCTGGCCTCAACACCTTTTAATAATAACTTGCTAGAACCACAGAAGTTCTTTTGGAGTCAGAACTGGAACAATGCCCTATTAGAATGAGTGAACAGTAAAGTCAATAGAGAGCTACTAGAGTGTGCCTTCCTGAAAGCCCCAAAGAATAGGTGGGTTTAGCTGCCAACACAGAGAAGATAGGGTAGGAACAAAAAAGGGGTCGTGGTTTGCTGAGAATCAGTCACTGGGATGTCAGGAAGAACATTCATATCAAGTCAGGACCAAGTGGGCCAGGAATTAAGAGACCAAAAAAGATTTTACCAGGTTAAAAAATTAGAGACTAAGATGAGTAACGCTGCCATGGGCGAAAGAGCAAGACTCCATCTTAAAAACAAACAAAAAACCCAAAACACAAATGGATTAATGTCATTATTTTGAGAAGGAGTTCCTTATAAAATAAGGGAACCCCTTTTGTCTTTTTCTTGCCCTCCCTTTGCCCATCTACCTTCCACCAGGGGATGACACAGGATGAAGGCCTTTGCAAAATGCCAGCCCCTCAATCATGGACTTCCCAGCCTCCACAACTGTGGGGAAATAAATTTTGTTCTTTATACATTGCCTAGTCTGTGGTATTTTGTTATAGCAGCACAAGTAGGCTAAGACATCATCTTTACATCTCTCTTTGACTCTGACCTACTTACAACATCACATCTCTGACTCTTCTGCCTCCTTCCATCTCTCTCTCTCTTTTTTTTTTTTTTTTTTAAGACAGAGTCTCGCTCTGTCACCCAGGCTGGAGTGCAGTGGTGTGATCTTGGCTCATGCAACCTCTGCCTCTTGGAGTCAAGCAATTCTCCCACCTCAGCCTCCCAAGTAGCTGGGATTACAGGCATCCGCCACCACACCCAGCTAATTTTTGCATTTTAGTAGAGACGGGGTTTCACCATGTTGCCCAGGCTGGTCTCGAACTCCTGACCTCATGATCTGCCTGCCTCAGCCTCCCAAAGTGCTGGGATTACAGGTGTGAGCTACCGTGCCCGGCCCCTTCTTCCATCTTTTAAGGACCCTTGTGATTACAATGTGCTATCTGGATAATCCAAGATAGTCTCCTACTTTAAGATCCTTAAATTATTACATCTGTAAAGTCCCTTTTGCTGTGTAAGGTAACATATAGAGGGGTCGGTCCATGTATTAAGATGTGGACATTTTTGGGGGGCCATTTGTCTATCACACCCCTCAAAGCAGCCCACAATCCTAATAGCTAGAATGTTCTTACATTGAGATAAACTTTGTCTACATGGGAGTTTCTGAACATTGGTCCAGAGGCTTTGTCCTCTGAAGTCACAAAGAGTAAATCTGGTGTCTGCCACATAACTCTCCTTCAGATGTTGGAAGACATATCGATCCCATCTCCCCTGGCTTTTCTTCTGTGGAGGAAATGATTTCTCTAGCAATTTCATAAGACATGGTTTCAAAGTCCTGTTATCCTGGTTAGCCACCTATGAATATTGATATAGTTTGGATGTTTGTCAAATCTCATGTTAAAATGTGACTTCCAGTGTTGGAGACGAGACTGGTGGGAGGTGCCTGGGTCATGGGAGTGGATCCCACATGCATGGCTTTGTGCCTTTCTCCTGGTAATGAGTGAGTTCTCACTCCAAGTTCACACAAGACTTGATTGTTTAAAACAGCCTGGTGCCAGACGCGGTGGCTCATGCCTCTAATCCCAACACTTTGGGAGGACAAGGTGGGTAGATCATCTGAGGTCAGGAGTTTGAGACCAGCCTGACCAACATGGTGAAACCCCATCTCTACTAAAATACAAAAAAATTAGCTGGGTATGGTGGTGGATGCCTGTAATCCCAGCTACTCAGGAGGCTGAGGCAGGAAGATTGCTTGAACCCAGGAGGCGGAGGTTGCAGTGAGCCGAGATCGTGCTACTGCACTCCAGTCTGGGTGACAGAGCAAGACTCCATCTCCTTTTCTCTCCTCCTCCTTCTAGGACCTCCTCCTCTCTCTCTCTTTCTTGCTCCCTCTCTCACTGTGTAACATGGTGGCTCCCCTTAGCCTTATAAGCCATGACTGTAAGCTTCCTGAAGCACTCAGTAGAAGCAGATGCTGGCACCATGCTTCCTATACAGCCTGCAGAACCCATGAGCCAAAATAAATATTTCTTTATAAATTAAAATTATCCAGCCTCAGGTATTCCTTTTCTTTTCTTTTCTTTTTGAGGTGAAGTTTTGTTCTTGTTGCTCAAGCCAGAGTGCAATGGCCCAATCTCAGCTCAGTGAAACCTCTGCCTCCCAGATTCAAGCAATTCTGTCACCTCAGCCTCCTGAGTAGCTGGGATTACAGGCATGTGCCACCACACCTGGCTAATTTTGTAGTAGAGACAGGGTTTCACCATGTTGATACCGCTGGTCTCCAACTCCTGAGCTTAGGTGATCCACCTGCCTCATCCTCCCAAAGTGCTGGGAGTACAGACATGAGCCACGGCGCCTGGCCAGGTATTCCTTTACAGCAATGCTAATGGACTAACACAGATACCTTTGACTCATCAGCATTTCTTTGAAATTATAGTATGGTCTGATCAAGCAAGAATAGAGAGAGACAATGTTCATTTGGTTCAGTTTCTTTTTTCTTAATTTTTTGATTATTGGTTCAGTTTTAATTAATGAAGCATAAGATTAAAGTCAGTTATAATCCTTGTCTTTCCACATATCGCTGAAGGATATATTTACCTGAAATACACTGCACCAACTGTTTGTTTGCTTTTGTAGAGATGGTTTTCTTCTGTCATTCAGGCTGGACTGCATTGGTGTGATCATAGCTCACTGCAGCCACCAACTCCTGCACTCAAGTGATCATCCCACTTTGGCCTTCCAAAGTGCTGGGACTACAGGTGTGAGCTACTGTGCCTGACCTGTACCATTGATTTTCTAACTTAAGTACTGAATTTTACAATTAGGCTTACTGAATAATTCTTTTTTTTTTTTGAGACAGAGTCTCGCTCTGTCACCCAGGCTGGAATGCAATGGCGCGATCTCAGCTCACTGAAACCTCTGCCTCCCTGGTTCAAGCAATTCTCCTGCTCAGCCTCCCAAGTATCTGGGACTATAGGTGCCTGCCACCATGCCTGGCTAATTTTTGTGTTTTTAGTACAGACGGGTTTCACCATGTTGGCCAGGGTGGTCTCGATCCCTTGACCTCATGATCTGTGTGCCTTGGCCTCTCAAAGTGCTGGGATTACAGGTGTGAGCCACCGCACCCTCGATTACAGGCAGGAGCCACTGTGTCCAGCCTGACTGAATAATTCTTTTTTTTGTATTTTTAGTAGAGATGGGGTTTTACCATGTTGGCCAGGATGGTCTCGATCTCCTGACCTTGTGATCTGCCCACCTTAGCCTCCCAAGTGCTGGGATTATAGATGTGAGCCACATCACCTGGCCATTCTTTAGTGTCAATGAATACATTAATAATACTTAACAACTACATGTGATCTACAAATTTAAAGTTATGTGATTTCAATCCAAATAATTACTAAAATATTAAATGTAATAGAGCCCATGATAGAACCTTGCAATGTAACCAAAAGCCTCAGTCCAAGGGAACATTTATCTGCTTTTGTAAGTCAAAGTCAGTCAACAAAGGTCTAACTGCAACATAATCTGGCCCACATTTTTTTATTTGGCCCAAAAGGATTTCATGTTTTACATTCTTTGTACAGCATTTTCCAGACTACCAATATACTAATCTTATCTGAAAAATGAAGTTAGTATGGCTTAACCTGTTTTTGGCAAACTTAGGCTGGCTCTAAATGATCATGTCTTTTCCTTAAGTACTCTCAAATCACCTATGAAAATCCATTCTGGACTTGTTGCTGGCACTAATTTTAAGTATGCAAGAATATATCTTCCTTCCTTGCCAAAAATCATGTTGTTCTGACTTTATAGTCTTTTGACCCCTCTGTTCTTATAATTCAACTATGCATCACTAAGATGACTTAAGTCAGGAGATGGAAGAACTGTACATTATAACAAAAGTATTCTGCAAAGTAAAAAAAATGCCATGTAAAAAAAGATTGATATAGCAAATATTCTTTTATCTATAACTCTCTAAACACTATTATTGTACTTATTAGAGTTAATCCAAACATTTGGTTCAGTTTGTTGTGTCTGCAAATTTTGACTAATTTAAAAAATAGAACATATATAATAGAAACTTTTCTCATTAAAGTAGTCTTAAAAAGACAAAAATAAATATTACCTATTTCAACCTTCTGCAAAGGGTCCAGAGGTCATTATGGCCCTAAGATGTTCACTTTTTCCAGGTCACATTTTTAGTTTTAAAAATTCCTGGACTCAGAATTTTGGGAGGCCAAGGTGGACGGATAATGAGGTCAGGAGATTGAGACCATCCTGGCTATCATGATGAAACCCTGTCTCTACTAAAAATACAAAAAATTAGCCAGGCGTGGTGGCACGTGCCTGTAGTCCCAGCTACTCAGGAGTCTGAGGTAGGAGAATCGCTTGAACCAGAGGCAGAGGTTGCAGTGACTGAGATCACACCACTGCACTCCAGCCTGGGAGACAGAGCAAGACTCCATTTCAAAAAAAAAATTCATGGAATATTTTGAGGGAATATTCATGATCTTGATTGTGGTACTGATATGGGTGTATACATGTCAAAATGCATCAAATTGTACAGTTTACTGCATGTCATGAGCTTAAACTTTTGTTTTACAATTCTCTTACAATTTTATTGTAAAAAGATTTAAGCTCATAAAAGATGAGTGAACTGTAATTACATAAAACAACACAGATTAACTTCACAAACATAATGTTGAAAAGAAGCCAGATATAGGCTGGGCATGGTGCCTCACACCTGTAATCCCAGCACTTTGGGAGGCCGAGGTGGGTGGATCACCTGATGTCAGGAGTTTGAGTCCAGCCTGGCCAACATGGTGAAATCCTGTCTCTACTAAAAATACAAAAATTAGCCGGGTGTGGTGGCACGTGCCTGTAGTTTCAGCTACTCAGGAGGCTGAGGCAGGAGAATCATTTGAACAGGGAGGCAGAGGTTGCAGGGAGCCAAGATCATGCCATTACACTTCGGCCTGGGTGACAGAGCGAGACTCCATCTCAAAAAGTTAAAAAAAATTAAATAAAGAAGGTGTATACAGAGTACACAACGTGTAATTCACTCTTAAAAGATGGTAGTATAAAGCAGTCTAATGGGGTGGTAGTGATCTTCTGTTTCTTTAGCTGGATTATCACATAGGTATATTTACTTCATGGAAATTCGTTGAGTTATGCAGTTATGACTTGTCCACTTTTCTGTATATATGTTATTCAGTAGAAGTTTACAAAAAGAGTGAAGGACATGTGTTATAAGGGAAAGAATATGAAAATCACCTGTCTCAATAAAAAAATTTACAACTGATACTGCACTATAATTACGTAAGACCTGACCATTAGGAGAAACTAGGTGAAGGGTACAGAGAATCTCTTTGTATTAATTTTTCAACTTCCTGTGAATATATAATTATTTCAAAACTTAAAAATACTATTAACAGTGATATTTTAGTGTGTGAACCCCAATTAAATTTTTTTTTTTTTTTTGAGGTTGAGTGTTGGTCTTGTTGCCCAGGCTGTAGTAGAAAGGCGCAATCTCGACTCACCACAACCTCCACCTCCCGGGTTCAAGTGATTCTCCTGCCTTAGTCTCCCAAGTAGCTGGGATTACAGGCATGCACCACCATGCCTGGCTACTTTTGTATTTTTAGTAGAGATGGGAGTTTCTCCATGTTGGTCAGGCTGGTCTCGAACTCCCGACCTCAGGTGATCCGCCTGCCTCGGCCTCCCAAAGTGCTGGGATTATAGGCGTTAGCCACCGCACCTGGCCATCCCAATTAGATTTTCTACTTATATCCTCTTTCTAAAAATTTCCCTTTCCTGCCTACTCCTCAGAATTGTAGTGAAAATCATCATTTTCAACACAGTTTGTCCCAAATCTAGATGACAGCTGATTAGTGCAGGGATGGACATCTGCCCCAATGTGGGCTGGTTGGAGCCTTTTCCTGGGAAATGGCATTTGGACTGAGAAACAGCCATCTCTCTTCACATGTCCAGACTATAATTTGTAAACTGAAGGGCTGCCAACATGTTCTATTTTCCATCATGTGGTCTGGGGAAGCAGGAGAACCTGATGGACAGAGAGAAGGCGGAATGAAGCTGATGTACAAAGGGAGGAGGAAACATGAGACAGAGTCTCTTTGACATTCACCTTCCTGGCTCCTTATGTCCAGTTCATTTTGTGACCTTGAGTTCTGTGAGACATTTCTATGTGTTTAAAATACATTCACTTCACTAACTAAGCAAGATCCATTCGGATTTCTATTACTTGCAACCAACCATAATCCTAACTACCATATCTAGGAAGACAAGCAGGTTTTGTCTTGTGGGTTATATTTAGAATATGTCCATTTTATTTTAATTTAAGAAGTATGAGGCCGGAAGCAGTGGCTCAAGTGCTACAATTCTAGCACTTTAGGAGGCAGAGTCAGGAGGATTGCTTGAGCCCAAAAATTTGAGACCAGCTTGGGCAACATAGGGAGGCATCGTCTCTTAAAAAAAAAAAAAATTAGCTGGCATGCACCTGCGGTCTCCACTACTTGGTAGGCTGAGGTGAGAGGATTTCTTGAGCCTCGGAGGTTGAGGCTGCAGTGAGCCATGATTGTACCACTGCACTCCAGCCTGGCAACAGAGTGAGACCCTGTCTCAAAAGACAGACAAACAAACATAATAAAGTATGACTTTACTGTGTGTAAGATAGAGATTGGCACTCCGGCGTAGTAAAATCACAGAAGATATACTAAAGGTCATTTAACCCATCCCTATTGTTTTCAGGTGAGAAAACTGCAGTTTAAGGGCCTTAGCCAAAGTCATATAGCCAGCTGCTAGAAGCATCACACCCAGCACCATGTCACCTTTCCCACATCAGTAATACACAGTAAGTCCTGGAGAGAAACACCAGGATGCTCCACTGAGGGTTGTATTTGTTTGTGTATAGTATACTAACCGCATAATAAATTAATCAGAACATGGTCAACCAGGACCTACTGGAGAGATCAAATGAATAAGAGATGATGTATAGGGATATAAATAGTTATAGGTACTTAATTCTAAAAACAATCTTTAACTTTTATCATTATTAGTCATGGAGGCATTCCATGTGTCACTTAGAACAGATGTACATAGTCTATCGAGAGTTAAAAAAAACAATTTAGGACAGATTACTCAAACATTTTAATTCAAATAGTATCTAGATTGAGGGGGAAAAAAAGACTATATTCAACAGGATGTAAATACTAAGTTTGACGTAAACTTCCTGAGAGGTGGAGGTTTGCTTGGAAACTTCCTGCTTGGTCATAACAGAGAGCTGGAACACATTAGTCTATCTCTCTTGATTTGGTTGATACTGTTGATTTAATGTACTGATTTGGGATTATTCTTAGCCAAAGTGGTGAAAGCACAGCATTGTGCTGACTGTACTTTAGGAGGTAACTATAAGGTGGGAAATAAGTATTATCCAGTTTTTGGCAGGGCATAGTGGCTCATGCCTGTAATTCCAGCACTTTAGGAGGCCAAGGCGGGTGGACTATGAAGTCAGGGGTTTGAGACCAGCCTGACCAACATGGTGAAACCCTGTCTCTTCTAAAAATACAAAAATTAGCCAGGCGTGGTGGCAGACTCCTGTAATCCCAGCTACTCGGAGGGTGAGGCAGGAGAATTGCTTAAGCCTGGGAGGCGGAGGTTGCAGTGATCCGAGACTGCCACAGCACCCCAGCCTGGGCAACAGAGCAAGACTCTGTCTCAAAAAATATATATATTATCCTGTTTTTAAATATAAAGGAGTCTAATGAACATGTGACTTCCTGGAAAGCAAAGCACAGAATAGAAAATGTGTAATTTATAGCTTTCAGTTTTCTGTTCCCTTTATTGAAGTAGCTGTTCCTATCACTGCCAGTCCTTTGGCCACCCAAAGTTGTGGCTCATTTTTGTTTTTTTGTTGGAGACGAGGTCTCGCTCTGTTACCCAGGCTGGAGTGGCTATGGATGTCCTATATACCTAATCGATCTCCAGCTACTGGACATTTAGGTGGTTTCCAATTTACTACCATTCAAAAATAACACTGCAGTAAATCATTATACATAAATCATTTTATAAATATCCAATTATTTTCTTAAGTTTTTTTTTTTTTTTAGAATAAAAAGAATGAAAGAGAGAAAGGAAGAGGAAGAGATTTTAGAAAAAGAGAGAAAAGGAGAAAGAAAGACACAGCAAAAGAATGAAAGAAAGAAAGAGGAAGAGAAAGAGGGAGAGAGAATGGGATTCT
>CAUYQU010066098.1:0-12291 GCA_963574635.1 Cheracebus regulus | reverse complement strand
AAACATACATTTTTCTCAGTATCACATTATACCTATTTTAAAAGTGACCACCTAATTGGAAGTAAATCACTCCCCAGCAATTGCATAGCATTTCACAGGTTTAAGTAAAATATTGGTTGGCTGCTTATTTGTTATTTTCATCCCGTATTCCTTCCTGTTTCCATTGTTAAGCACAATCATTGGCATAAAAGAGGTTTTTAATACCCATTTTTAGACTGTATTCTAGCCTGGGCAATAAAACAAGAATCCCATTCTCTCTCCCTCTTTCTCTTCCTCTTTCTTTTTTCTTTCTTTTGCTGTTTCTTTCTTTCTCCTTTTCTCTCTTTTTCTAAAAAAACAACAAAAAAAAAACAAAAAAAAGTTCATTAAATATAAATTTATGTAAATGTTTTCTTCAACAATATTCTTTTAAATCAAAACAGAACTGCTTACCCCTCCAACTGCTACCATTTATTACCATTTCTTCACACTATTATAATTCTAACGTGGGAATATTTATTTTTTATTATTTTTTCAGAAATGGGGTCTCTCTGTTGCCCAGGCTGCAGTGTAGTGGCATAAATATGGCTCACTGCAGCCTTGACTGCCTGGGCTCGAGCAATCTTCCCGCCTCAGCCTCCCAAATAGCTGAGACCACAGGCATACACCATCATGCCCATCTATTGTTTCAATTTTGTTTAAGCATTTGTTAACTATACAGCTTTAGTTAGGATTTAATTTTTAAGGGGAACATGTATCCATAGAGATGGGGTCTTGCCACATTGCCCAGCTATTCTCGAACTCCTGGGCTCAAGTGATCCTCCCACCTTGGCTTAGGTGCTTAGATTACAGGTGTCAGCCACCACGCCTGGCCTGAATGGGAATTATTATCCCCATTTTTGGAGATGAGGAAACTGAAGCACATGAAAGTTTAATAACTTACCCAAAGTTACACAACTGTGAAGTGCTGGAGCTAAATGTGAAGCTAGGCAGACTGGCTCTGAGGATGGAGCCCCAAACCTCCACATTGGTGGTATAGTTATTAGCAGAGAATTAACCAACTTAAGAGTTAGTGGTGGCTTACAGAGTTCAAGGGGCCAATATGATTCTAAATAAACAGCACATTTAGAAAGCATTTACCAAGGGAATGGGTGTTATTGTTTAATGTGTACAGAGTTTTAGCTTTGCAAGATGAAAAAGAGTTCCAGGGATTTGTTGCACAACACTGTGAATGTACTTAACACTACTGAATGGTATACTTTAAAATGGTGACAATAAGTAAATTTGTTATATACTCAATCCCTCCACATATTTGTGAAAAATTCGTTCCAGAACCTCCCTAGGATCCCAAAACCCAAGGATGCTCAACTCCCTGATATAAAGTGGTATCGTATTTGCATATAACCTACACATATCTTCCCAAATATTTTAAATTATCTCTAGATTACTTACAATGCAAATTACAATTTAAATGAGTAAATAATTGTCATACTATATTTTTAATATAAATTATGGACACAATAAAAATTAAAAGGTATATACCAAAACAGGTTAAAAAACAGAAAAGCCTCGAATATTTTCCAAGGACCCTCGACTAATGTTTTGGGACAGTTTGCAACTGCATGTTTATTTTTATTTTTTTCTACACATTAAAAGCTATCTTTAAAAAAGTTCTTGGTGATAGACACTTTAATTACTCTGATTTGATCATTATACCTTATATGTTTGTGTGATATGAAAATATCACATGTACTCCATCGTATGCATAATAAAATATCACATACCTGTAAAAGGAGTTTAATTCTTTAAAATTAGCTTTGAAATACAAAAGTATTTGAATAGCAATTTCTCAAGCTCACAGTCATTTCTGTCGATATACTTTTAGTTTAACAGACTTCCTAGAAGTCTTGAAAAGTTCCTACTAATTCCTAAGTAAAATTAGCCTTCTTCAGCTCTGCTTAATTAAAAAGCATGTATTTCAACAAATTAAACCATGAGACACATTAGAACCCATAGTGATACTAAATTTGCAAAAAATCAGTAATTTGGGGCCAGGTACAGTGGCTCACACCTGAAACCCTAGTACTTTGGGAGGCTGAGGTGGGTAGATCGCTTGATCTCAGGAGTTTGAAGACTAGCATGGGCAAGAGGGTGAAACCCAATCTATACAAATAATACAAAAATTAGATGGGAGTAGTGGCTCAAGCCTTAAATCCCAGCTACTTGGAGGCTGTGTTGGGAGGACTGCTTGAGCCCAGGAGGCGGAGGTTGCAGTGAGCTGAGATCACATCACTGCACTTCACCCTGGGCAACAGAGTGAGATCCTGTCTCAAGGCAAAAAAAAAAAAAAAAAAGAGTAATTTTTAAAGGTATACTCACTATGGAAAATGGTACTGTGGTTTTTCAAAAAATTAAAAATAGAATTACCATATGATCCACCAATCTCACTTCTGGGTATATACCCAAAAGAATTGAAAGCAGGATGCCCTAGAGATTCGCAAATCCCAAATCCAAGATGCTTCAATGAGCATTTCTTTTGAGTGTCATGTCAATGCTCCAAAAGTTTCAAATTTAGGAGCATTTTGATTTTGGATTTTTGGATTAGGGATACCTAACCTGTACATACAACAGAAATCACTTTGCCTTAAAAAGGAAGGAAATTCTGATGCATGCTACAAAATGTAAGAATCTTGAGGACATTATGTTAAGTAAAATAAGCCCATTACAAAAAGACAAATCCTGTATGATTCTACTTAGCTGAGGTCTCTAGAGTAGACAAATTCAGAGACAGAAAGTACAATGGTGGTTGCCAGGAGCTCGTGGGAGGAGGGAATGAGGAGTTACTGTTTAATGGGTAGAGAGTTTCAGCTCTGCAAGATGAAAAGAGTTGGGGAAATTGGTTGCACAACACCGTTAATGGACTTAACACTACTGAACTGTACACTTTAAAATGGTTATAATGGTCAATTTGTTACACAGTCCTCCCTCACACATTCATGGGAAATTGGTTCCAAGACCTCTCTAGGACATCAAATCTGAGAATCCTCATGTCCCTGATATAAAATGGTACCATATTTGCACATAATGTACATACATCTTCCTGAATACCTTAAATCAGGGACCCCTAACCCTAGGCCACAGACGGGAACTGGTCCGTGGCCTGCTAGGAACTGAGCGACACAGCAGGAGGTGAGTGGCGGTATTACCATCTAACCCCTGCTCTGCCTCCTATCAGATCAGGGGTGATTTTCATAGAAGCACAAGCCCTATTGTGAACTGCACACGTGGGGGATCTAGGTTGCACGCTCCTTATGCAAACCTAATGCCTGATGATCTGAGGTGGAATAGTTTCATCCTAAAACCATTCCCCAACCCCTCCGCCACACACAGTCTGGTGGAAAAATTGTCCTCCATGAAACTGGTCCCTGGTGCAAAAAAGGTTGGGGACTTCTGCTTTAAATCATCTCTAGATTACTTATAATACAAATTACAACTTAAATGAGAAGTAAATCATTGTTATACTATATTGTTTAAGGAAAAATCAAGAGAAATAAGTCTGTATATGTTGAGTAGAGACACAGGTTTTTTTTTTGGAAGGCTTACTTTTTTGGATACTTACAATCCTCAGTTGTTTGAATCCAAAGATGTGGAACTCACAGATTTTTTTTTTAAGTGAGTATACAAACTATGTGTTTAAAGTGAGAATGGGCCATAATAGCCTTCTTAATAAAGATAAAACTGATTGTTTAATGATATTAAAATATTGAGATACATATTCAAAACACATTTAAAAAGGAACTCTGGAAATGAGGACAATTAAATGCTGCAGCTGAGAAAAATAGATACGAGGATTATGTAGGTAATCTAGAATAAGAGCCCCAAATCTGGCCAGAAAGGAAACTATCATCAAAATGACTGCTGAAGTGGAACAACTGATTTCCTAGAGAACAAGACAATCTAGTCTACGACCTCAGGTCCTCTTGTGTTCATTCATGTGGGAAGGTAAAGTGAACTGATACGATCAAAAGGAACAGCTTGTGCACATGAACTCACCTGCCTAAAGGACTCCTCTTCTGCATCATCCAGAGCTGTGTTCTCATCAAAGTCAATCACACGATCATACATCTGAATGTTGTATTCATCCCATGTAACAATACCATCATTATTTTTATCATATTCAACAAACTGTTGTTTTGCTTCTTGCATAGCATAATGCTTAAAAGACATCTGAATCCATGAACTGAGTTCACCTGTGAGAATTTCCCAGAACACAATGCATGTGACGTTAATTCTGATACTTAAGAGTAAGGATTTCTAAACCTTCTCTGAAAACGCAAAATCTTTAATGTTTGCAAATACTGAGAATTGGCCTAGTTGTATTAATAGAAATAGGGTAGGAGGTGGGAAAGGCTGTTTGGAAGAGCTCATGGAGCTTCTTTTTTTTTGAGACAGAGTCTGGTTCTGTTGCCCAGGCGGGAGTGCAGTGGTGTGATCTCAGCTCACTGCAACTTCTGCCTCCGGGGTTCAAGCGATTCTCCTGCCTCAGCCTCCCGAGTAGCTATGACTACAGGCACACGCCACCATACCCAGGTAATTGTTTGCATTTTTGGTAGAAATGGGGTTTCACTATATTGGTCAGGCTGGTCTCGAACTCCTGACCTTGTGATCCGCCTGCTCAGCCTCCCAAAGTGCTGGGATTACCCACATGAGCCACTGCGTCCAGCTGGAGCTTCTATACTATAACATATGATCTATATAGAATATAAGCTCCATGAAAGTTTGGGTATGTTCTGTTCACTGATGTATATCAAATGCCTGGAAAGTTCCTGGCTCTGTAAGTATTTGTTGAATGAATCACCAACCGGCCAAAATAGCATCTTACTTTTTAAAAATATTATCCAAAAAATTGCAGAAAACCTTTGCTAACTACCACAGATCTCTCAGGAGGCATAAATATTTGGATAACTATCTATTTATTTTAAAATGACTTAGAAAAATAGTGTTTTTCTATTTATGAAGGTGATATAAAGCTTTCCTTTAAAATAAATTTTATGTGAGTTAAATTAAAACTACATTAAGAAAACAATAGATGGTTAAGTAGATTTGGCCTAAATTGTGAAAAGGTATTCAAGTGACTGAGAATACTGCTTCAGTATATTACCTTTAAACATGTTGTAAAACATATGGAGGAAATTTTAATGAAGTTATGGGTAGCAATTTATGCCCTTCCTGCAATAGCTATCTGTCTTAACTTGGCACCTGAAGGCATAGGAAAAGAGTTTCTATGTCCGGTTTTGAATCAACTTTAAAAAAATCTATTTGGCTGGACGCAGTGGCTCATGCCTGTAATCCCAGCACTTTGGGAGGCTGAGGCAGGCGGATCACCTGAGGTCAGAAGTTCAAGACCAGCCTGGTCAACATGGTGAAACCCTGTCTCTACTAAAAATATGAAAATTAGCCAAGTGTGGTGGTAAGTGCCTGTAATCCCACTATTCGGTAGGCTGAGACATGAGAATCGCTTGAACCTGGGCAGCAGAGGTTGCAGTGTGCCAAGATCACACCACTGCACTCCAGTCAGGCAACAAGAGTGAGACGCTGCCTCAAAAAAACGAAAGGCCAGGTGCCATGGCTCACGATCCCAGCACTTTGGGAGGCCGAGATGGATGGATCACAAGTTCAAGCGATGGAGACCATCCTGGCAAACAAGGTGAAACCCCATCTCTACTAAAAATACAACAATGAACTGGGTGTGGTGGCATGTGCTTGTAGTCCCAGCTACTTGGGAGGCTGAGGCAGGAGAATCACTTGAACCCGAGAGGTGGAGGTTGCAGTGAGCCGAGATTGCGCCACTGCATTCCAGCCTGGCAACAGAGTGAGACTCCGTCCAAAAAAAAAAAAACCTATTAATAGAAATATTTACTATAGTACATTAAAGGAAACAAAGGGAGGGAAGAACGAGGACAGCATGAGTATACCATTTATCAGGTCCCTCTATATATGTTGCCTCTAATCTTCACAACAATGTGATTATAATCATCACTATAATACAACTGAGGAAACTGAGGTTCAGAAAAGTCCAAGCCTTCACAACTAATAAATAGCATAGTCCAGATTCAAACCTGTTTGGCTTCAAAGCCTAAGCACCTACTGAGTTCTGCTACCTCTTAACATCTGATTCCAGATCTGGCCCTCAAAGTGCAAATTGCCAAAATTCTCTTAAGGGTCCTCAAGTAGAATGAAGGCTTTTGTAAGCACCACGAGTCTTTTTCTAGTTTACTTAGAGATCATCATGGCATAGTAGAAAACAGAATGGAACAGGGATCAGAAACATGGGTTCACACTTCAGCTTTGCCATCAAGGGGTAATTTACCATCTGAAGCTTTTTTTCTCACCTGTCTAATGAAGATTTGGACTAAAATTTTTCTAACTTTAAACTTCTTAAAACCTTATTATTAAATATTTGAACATATCTAGGTCTTGACAGACAGGTGCCGCACAGTCTTCCAAATCAACATGTTGTGTTCTTTGGTTACTCTAGTATAATCAAAGATTGACTTATTCTCAGATTGGATAATCAGAGATCAAAGGTTTTGTTATTGTCTAATTAAGTAGAAGAAAAAGAATATTCCAGAGGGTTCCAATGTGAATATGTCATTGACAGCACATCTTAAAAGTTACCAGTTTATAATTTTCTCCAGCAACTTCATTCCTTGATGGTGAACAGCATTTAAATGAGAGTTACAGAAAAACAGCTAACTTAAGAGTCACAGTAATAACCTGAATTTTTCTGAAGACCCACTTGGAATGCTGACAGGGTACATGACTTGAACTGAACAATGGGGAGAGACAGTTGCACAGCAATTTATTTAGAACATTCTTTTAATAGTCTGTGCATTTCATTTCTGACTAGACAATTTACCTGAGAGCACTCGAATTTCTTTTTTTAACTGAAAGATATTAAAACCTGAATTAAAAGCAGGATACCTGGATTCTAGTCCTAGCTTTGTCACTTATTTGTAAAAGGCACTTATCCCTATGAACTTCATTTCTTCATCTCTAAAGAGATGTGGACAAGATGATCCTAAGGCCCCTATCAGCTCTAACATTTTGGTATGATGTTGTAATAAACGTAATTCACACACAACAGGGCTTTTTCTACTTGCTTACAAAAAGAAGCAAATTCCTAAAATTTAAATGAAGCATATATCAAAAGAGCGATAAATCATTTACTGCCTTAGTTTTGGGGCATATTTCTCTAAAATAAATCATATTGTTGACACTAACAAAAGTCATGTGAGAGAGGGTGTCTCAAGGTCTGACTTGCCCATAGAGTATAGGGTCAGTGATGGTTATAGATAACCGGAGAAAGCACTGAGTTTCACTTGGTTCTCAGCGTCTAATGATCTGAAGGTATGAAACCTATTCTCCCTGTCCTTTTTTCCTTCTCACAGGACTTCCAACTTGGGACACTAGCAATCCACATTCAGCAGACACCCCTGCCTAACACGTCTGTGTTTGTCTCCTTTGTTAGTTGTGTGGGACAGTCCTTACTTTCAGTGAGAAAGCCATCTGAGTCCAAGTCGATTTTCTTTATGATCGCCTGCAGTCTTTTTTGCTGCTCTTCGTGGCCGAGTGTAACATATTCATCCACATCTTCCTTTGGGGGGAAGCGACACACAGGAGAGCCAAGCATTACTATCAGTGGGGCAAAATGGTGGAGAAAAAGAGCCACTATAAGACCCCTTTGCCAAGGGGTTTCGCGGTGACTCGCACCTGCACTTCAAGGCCCCTACCCTCTACACACCCTCCATGATTCTGCCCGCTGTCTTGAAGGTAGAAGGGATGCAGCTCTTGGGCCCCGCCATCTCCTCAGGCTTTCCAGGCCCCGGGACCCCCAGAGAGCGAGCGCCACGCCGCCCGGCCACCATTGTCAGGCTGCCCCGGCCAGGCCTCGCTCGGCCGCCCCCCTTTGTCCCGGGACAAAGCCCGCGGCGGCGGCGGTGCGAGGCCTGGCCCTCCCAGCCCCGGTCTGGCCGCCTCACCTGGACGCCCAGCAGCGCCTCACGGTCGTAGTCGCTGCGGTGCTCGCCCTGCGGGTAGTGCAGCTCCTCGGCCTTGCCGGCGCCGGCCGCCGCGGCGCACAGCAGCAGCAGCCCCAGTGCCGCGGGCCTCGGGCCCAGCCGCATCGCGCCGGCCCGCGGAGGACACCGAGGGACGCTAGGAGGGAGGCGGGCGGGGGCCCGGGCCGGCTGCGACGCTCCGCGGGCGGCTACAGAGAGGCGGCGCGGTGTACGTTGAGGGCGGAGGGGACGGAAGGCGGAACCCGCGGTAATGGCCACAACGGCCTGGGACAGGCCGGGGGCCGGTCCTTCACTGCGGTGCGGAGGCGCGCCGGGAGGAGGACTATATGGCCGGCGCGCTGTGGCGGGGCACCAGGCCGCGCCGCTGATTGGACAGCGCGGCGCTGGGGGCGGGCCGCCGCGAACTCCGGGTCAGCAGTGGCCCAGAGAGCTCCGCGACCCATGCGGGGGCGGCAGGCAGCGGAGACCCACACGACCCGCGCTTTCTGTTTCCCCCGACACCTTTCGAAAAGCACGCCCCCACCCTACCCCTGCCCTGTCTTCCAGTCAGCCTCGTTCCTGCCAGAAACTCCAGGTCCAATCCATGTTTCCCTCCTACCGCCCATCAATAAGACAGGCTGGAGGTTTCAGTGGCAATACAACACCGAAAAAATTTTTGCCTGAGGAATCGACGAACAGTATTCATTTCCCAGTCCTGTATGCCTCTACTTATTTCTTTAATCAGAGTAGGACGTAAAAACTCAGGAAATGCAGCCAGATGCTTGTATCTGATGCTCAATTTCGTGATTTACAAGTTACGTGACCTTACGTCAAATTTCTTGGCCCCCTGAAAACTTGTTTGCTTATCTATAAACTGAGCATAGTAATAAGACTACCTTAAAGAATTGTCGTGAAGATTAAATTAAATAATGTAATGTGTTTAGAACAATAGCTGGCACACATGATGAAGCGTTCAGTGAATGTAAGCTTTCATCCATGCAAGTAGAAAAACAAAGGATGATTGCACAGAAAGAATAGCTTAGTAAGTACCTAGCAAACCTTTAGGGACAGGATGCATATATACATGGCTTCTACTCCATGTCAGTTCACAGGTTTGTGTGATTTCTCCACCTCATCCTGAACACATTAAACCCTAAGAAATTTGTAGGCTGCAGCTTGAGCCCTTTTCTGTATTGATTGCTCCACTTAGGATCAGGCCTTTCACGCAGAAGAAAAGGCTTTCTGGGTCCTCTTTCATGTCTCTCAGTCTCTGTTTGGATTGGGAACAAGAATTCTGTTCCAAACTGAAAAACTGAGTGGGCACAAGTTGCAGAAATTTCCTGGGTCGGGTTGAAATTTATTGTTTGGTCAAAGACCATTGAAAGATTTAGCGAGCAAAAAGTGAGTTCAATCTTTCCAATGTTATAAAGATCAACGAAGAACAAAGTTTTAAATTTCAGAGTATAAATATAAGCAAATTTTAAGGTTGATTTCTTTAAACTAAAAAGAAAAGAAAACTCTTTATTACTGGATCATTTTAATTTTCACTTCCATTCTAGGCTTTGAGAAAAAAAAAGAGAAAAATATCCCAATTTAATTAATATAAGAAACTCAGCTTTGTATATGTTATTCTCCAATAAGTAAAAGGTAAACTTTGACCAGCTTCCGGAGTGACTCCAATTACAAAAGGTCGGATACAAGGTACTGTGGAAGTTCTTCTAAACTCAGGGGATCTACACATGGAGTTTTGGGGGCCAAGGGGATGTCATGGTATCTAAGGAGACAATGGAGTAAACAGTATCAGAAGGCTGGGTTCTGTCTTCAGCCCCTAAACAGGCTGTTTTCTCTCCCTGGGTCTACTGTTTTCATCTGGAGGAGAAGGATTGGGTTATCTCAGTGGATATTAATTTGAGATCTTTGGGTTCCTAAGTGGGTCCCTGCATGGGTTTCAGTGTTGTGTTTATCCCAAAATCCTTGTGCATGTGTATATTTCCAGGGAGGAAGTCTATAGCTTCGCTTTTATCAGAGTTTCAAAGGATCCATGTGGCAGAAAAAGTTAAGAGCCCCTGAAGAAGGCTCTCAGCATCTTTTTGACTCTTAAAATCCACAATTTTTTTGTGATTGTTTGGAAGCAGATTACATTAAAGGCCTATGCTTAAAAGAGTCATGACTGGTCCAATGTCATTACTTATAATTAATTCATTTTACTCAGGGAAAATAAGTATCTAAAACAAGTAATCTGTTTTAAAAATGTGTTATGAGAATCCAAAGATCAATTTTCTTGACCTATAAAAGCTCATAGTACATAGCAAATTTGGTTTCTTTTATATTTTTATTGAGGTATAATTTACATAAAGTACGCAAATGTTCAGTATACAGTTCAATCATTTTTTTAGGTTTGTTTGCTGTGAGAGCCTTGAGGTAAGGAACTGTGATTTCTCCTAGTTCACCTACAAAGAAGAGGAACTAAATAAATTTTTGTGAAATGTATACATTCTGCTATTCTGGCATTCTTTTAGAAGTATGTATTATGGGTAATAGAGTCAACTTTGAAACTATTGAAAGAAAGATTTGTAGATTTCTTAACTTTTTGAGCTTGGTAAGATGTGTGTTACAATGAGCAGTGGCTTAAAAAATAAAGCAGTACTTAACATACATGGGTGCGGATCCTTGTGTTACAGCCTGATTTCTACCAGAATGAATGAGATTTGCCACAATAAACAACTTAAGTGGGAAAGCCAACAAACTCAATGATATTGCAGCTTTGCACAGATGGAAAACACAAGACAAAAGAACGGACTATAAGGCAGTGAATGGGAGAACAACTTAGACGGAATGATCATGCAATTAGGGGGATTTTGTTGGCTGTTTAATCTTTTGTCAGTCTTTTGAAGGGAGAAGGAAATGTGAGAATTCCAGGGTTATGGTAGAGTCTTAGAAGGTGACAGAAAATGTGTAGGTGAGTGGCTGTATTATAATACCTAGAAAATCTTTTCATTTCCAAGGAATCTCTGAATGTGTAAGCAGTCACAAAATCTTTATAACCTGTTAGAAGTACTTTCAAGAAATTCGATGTAAATGTTTTTCACTGAATAAGATTTCCCTAAATTAAAGATGGATCTGTCCCAATGATCAAATGTAATGATAGCCCCAATCTCAAATAGAAGCCATCCTCTACTTCCGGCAATTCACATTTATGGCCCTTGGCCAGTTATACTGGTGCATCTCTTGCCCTAAAGGTAGCCCAAGAGGACCGATATTAGAGTGCCTTCCCTGACTTGCTCCCTATACACATAGGGTGACCATACATCCTGGTTGACCTGACATGATTATTAATCGTGACTCTTTCACACTCAAAAGTATACCAGAGTGGGCTGATAAATTATATGGTCACCTTACCTTTGGGTCTCACATTCAAACCGTCCAGCCCCCTCCCTGTACTCCTCCCTAAGCCCCAGGCTTTATTATGCCTCAAAACCTTTTCCCACACTCTTTTCCCCAGGTTTTCAACAATAGGTCCTTGAAGTCTTAGTCAAACACATTAGCAGTAAAAATAAAGAACACTAAGAAAGAGGGCATGAAAAGAGGACTAGACTGTGGCTTAAGCAAGCGGTTCTTATGAATTATAATGAAATTGATTTACTTTGGCATTACTAAACCAGCTCTGAAGACAATTTCATGGGAGGAAATCAAAAACTGAAACAAGCAGAGTGACTTTGAAAGACAGCACTGCTTGAATTTATAAGTTATTGAGTGTTTGTAGAAAGAAAACTCAGGCATGGCTTTCTAATCACACCATGCATTTAAGTCTTAGGTATTCACAGATCCCAGTGAAGAAGAGAAAATGCAGTTGCTCTGATTGCAGCTCCATCACAAGATGGTGTTCAGCAAACTGTGATTGATTTGGTCTTTGGTTTTTTGATTCAGGATCAAACTCAAGTCTATGTGATTTTGAGGTTAATTTCCGTTTCAAAAATAAAACTAAAAATTGGCCAGATGCCGTGGCTCATGCCTGTAATCCCAGCACTTTGGGAGGCTGAGGCAGGCAGATAGCTTGAGCCTTGGAGTTCAAGACTGTAAGGTGTATTGTCGAAACCAAAGTGAGAAAACGGAGACCAATATCAGAAAAGTTAAATTCCAGTTTATTCAGCTCCCGGGCGAGGTTCTATGGTTCGAGGAAGAGGGGCCAGAGAAGTCGCGCCCGGCCGTTCTGGGCATGGGGTTTTATAGGGAGTGAGGGCAATAGATTGGT
>CAUYQU010066096.1:0-16186 GCA_963574635.1 Cheracebus regulus | reverse complement strand
TATTTGTTATTTTCATCCCCTATTCCTTCCTGTCTCCATTGTTAAACACAATTATTGGCATAAAAGAGGTTTTTAATACCCATTTTTAGACTGTATTCTAGCCTGGGCAATAAAACAAGAATCCCATTCTCTCTCCCTTTTTCTCTTCCTCTTTCTTTCTTTCATTCTTTTTTTCTTTTTCTTTTGCTGTGTCTTTCTTTCTCCTTTTCTCTCTTTTTCTAAAATCTCTTCCTCTTTCATTTTTTTCTTTCTTTTGCAGTTTCTTTCTCTTCTCTTTTTCTAAAATCTCTTCCTCTTTCTCTTTCATTTTTTCTTTCTTTTGCTGTTTCTTTCTTTCTCCTTTTCTCTATAAAAAAAAAAAGAAGAAAAAAAAGAAATTTGCATCCTAGCACTATCGGCCAGCACAAAAGAGCAACAGGGAAAGCATAGGCAAACAGAATTTGAGCTAAATAACACACAGTGCAGCATCAAAGAAGGTGCTGAATTTCAAATACAGATTCTTGTCAGATGCAGCAATTCTATGCACACGCAATTTAAATAAATACTTATCTGTGTGTGATTGTGTGCATATACAAAGATGTACATCATAGCAATATTGGAGACAATTCAAATGTCCATTCATACTACGGACTGTTAGGCAACAGTAAAAAGTAAAAAAGCTAGATCAATATATTCTAGCACGAAAAACTGTCCACAGGACACTATTATTTTTAAAATACAAATACATTGTAGACTTTTTAAACTTTAAATACTCCACATTTTAAATGTATGTATTAAATTAAATGATGAGAACACATTTATGTATTTTTATGCTATTGAAAATGAGTAAATAAATACCTAAGAGAAATCTGTTTTTTCAGCAGCTTTCGTGAAGGATACTTGGAAACAACTGATTGTGTTGTCACTGTCGAGGAGAGTGAAGAAGTTTATCATTCTTACTCCCGCAAAGGTAAAATGCCTTTGTGTTCCATAAACTGATGCCATAAGCAACTTGCAAACAGCTCCCAAGGAGAAGCCTAGAATGGGGACCTAGCTTTGTCCTAGGTAAGACAAACATCTGTTTGGTAGGACAATGCCTTTTTGTTGAAGGACAGACTTACTTTTTACTTCATTCGTCTTCACTTTTTATTCATGGTATTATTCAACGATGTTGCATGCCTATTCTGTGCCAGGCACAGTGCCAGTCTCTGCAACTGCAGTGATTATTGGGACAATCTTTGGGATATCATAGGTATTGTAGCAACCTGGTATATTTTCATATACTCACTGCACAATAAAAAATACACCTAATAATGTATCTACAATACTCTTTCTTCCATAGTGATGTCCTTTTGATGATAAAAGCAAAGTGTGCATTATTGTTTCTGTTGGTACAAAAAGGGTTATTATGACAACTTAGAATTAACAATTTAGGGCCAAATCTGGTGGTTCATGCCTCTAATCCCAGCACTTTGGGAGGCTGAGGCAGTTGGATCACCTGAAGTCAGAAGTTTGAGACAATCCTGACCAACATAGTGAAACCTCATTTTTACTAAAAATACAAAAATTAGTTGGGCATGGTGGTACATGCCTGTAGTCCCAGCTACTAGGGAGACTGAGGTAGGAGAATTGCTTGAACCCAGGAGGCAGAGGTTACAGTGAGCTGAGATCATACCACTGCACTCCCGCCTGGGCAACAGAGTGAGACATTGTCTCAAAAAAAAAGAAAAAAAGAATTAATATCTTAGAATTAGATATTTTACAAGGCAAAAAAAAATTTTTTTAAGCAGTCTATGCTAGGCACAGTGACTCACACATGTAATCCCAACAGTTTGGGAGGTTGAGGCAGATGGATCACTTGCACTCAGGACTTCAAGAGCAGCCTGGGCAATATGGCGAAAACGCATTTCTACAAAAAATACAAAAATTAGCTGGGCATGACAGCTCATACCTATGATCCCATCTATTTGGGAGGCTGAGGCTACACACCAGCTTGTGTGACAGTGAGCTCCTGTCTCAAAATCAAAACAAGCAATCTACTTAAATAAGCCAGTGGTAGGTATCTGAAAATGTTTTCAGTCATCTGGACACATGATGACATCACAGGGCCTTTCCATTTAATAGCTAAATTCCCATAGAGGAACTGCATTTCTAGGGATGTTATCTGCAAATGTTTCCCAGAAAAGGACGAAGAAAGCTATCCATTTTTTAAATAAATATGGCTTCTCATTGGTTCTCTATAGAACCTTACATTAGAGAATCAACAACTGTGTAAAATTCCAGATTTATCTTCAAAATGAAATATTCATCAATAATCAGCTTATGAAATGATTTATAGGCCTCAAGAGGGGAGAGGGGAAAAGACACGGTGAAGACTAATACTTATTCAGCTTACTGTGAGTAGTCTGTGTTATCCCATCCAGCTCATCCAGCTCTCATAAAGCCTTCATCCTTAAAAGTGCAAAAGCACAATCTGGGAAGTCTTCCAAAACCATCTGCAAGGAGGAAGCACTTGCCAGGACACAGGAAGCACTAAATACAGTTCTTCTAGTGTGTCACTGTTGTTTCAGTGAACATTGCCAAAACTATCCAGGAAGGTTTGAGTAATGGCAGGTGATGGAACATCAGGCATTTGAAATTTGAGATATGACCTGAGCCCAATTAAATGAACTGATTTTCTCTGGAGGCTAATGGTTTTTCTGTCAAGTATAAAATGAAGGGTTTCTAGGAAAATGAGGACATTAATGAATGTAAGATCTGACTCTGAGAAATCTAACATAAATAATAATTTGTTTGAAATTTCCTGGGTAGTTTCAACAGTGTAGCTGGACTATTAGGTATTATGAAAAGTTAGAAATTAGGGTTTTGTGTTTAGTCTAGAATGAACAACTTACTACATCTGAAATGTTGAACAGTTCAACCTCTCTGAACCTCAGATATTTATCTGTTGTTGAGTGTCACACTAAACCATTTGTAAAGTTACACCATCTTAAATAGTCCAATTTCTAGATATATTCGAACCCATCATCTTGACCTAAAAACATGGTTTAATTAACTTGTAAAAATTAAAATAATTATTATAAAATATTTTCAGGTATCATTGATCCTCTTAATAATTTTATGAACCACATGATTTTTACAATTTTTTTTTTAATTATACTTTATGTTCTGGGGTACAAGAGCAGAATGGCCAGGTTTGTTACATAGATATCCATGTGCCATAGTGATTTGCTGCACCCAACAACCTGTCGGCTACATTAGATTTTATCCTAATGCTATCCCTCCCCTAACCCCACACCTCCTGATAGGCTCCAATGTGTGATGTTGCCCTTCTGTGTTCATGTGTTCTCATTGTTCGACTTCCATTAATGAGTGAGAACATGTGGTGTCTGGTTTTCAAGAGCGTCTTTTTTTGACACACAGCTTTTCACCCCTTCCTCATGCAATCTGGCTACATCCTATAAGTGTGCATCTGACACAATGAGAGTTTTCCAGCCACACCTCCTGACTGCTTTTCTGTGCTGCAGTTGCAGTTACCTGCAGACCACTTATATAGAGTGTTTCAGAGGGTATAACATATTTTGTGCACCTACATTTTTTAAGGGACCAAATTTTTTCCTTTGGCTATTTTAAAACACATTTATATACATGTTTATATAAAACCCCAAACACACACACACACACACACACACACAAATATTTGTGTGTGTTTATATATATATATATGTCTAGACTCGTAGTGCTATATATATGTGTATATATATATGTCTATGGGTGTGTGTGTATATATATATATATATATACTTGTATTTGATGTACCAGGTGTGTTTGTATGTATGTGTACTGTGTGTGTGTATGTGCATAGGCATACATATATACTTATGTGTGTTTTATGCACTCTGTATGTTTTATGCACTCTGTATGTTTTCCATTTATAGTCATTTGTCTGAATCATAAAAGATTTTTTTTTTTTTGAGATGGAGTCTCATTCTGTTGCCCAGGCTGGAGTGCAATGATACAATCTCAGCTCACTGCAACCTCTGCCTCTTGGGTTCTAGCAATACTCTTGCCTCAACCTCCCAAGTAGCTAGAATTACAGGTGTGCACCACCACAGCCAGCTAATTTTTGTATTTTTAGTAGAGACAGGATATCTACATGTTGGCCAGGCTGGTCGTGAACTCCTGACCTCAGGTGATCAACCCGCTTTGTCCTCCCAAAGATCTTGGATTACAGGCGTGAGCCACCATGCCCTGCAAAAAGACATTTTAAAATTCTGCTTTGCTGGAAATTTATAAAAGTTGTTAGACTATTTTTCAAGTGAGATGATGGAAGGAAACATCGTTTTATAGACTCATTTCTCCTGCTGAGTTTTCTTAGTGACTTTCTCTTCCAAATAAGCTTTACCTAGTTAACAAAGGCCTGTCATATTCTAAAGCCCTCTTATGACAGACTCCTGGCAAGTACATCCTATAAATTCTAACACTACAAGTAACTTCCAGGGTATATAGGAGAACAGCAGTTGTCGCTTAAGTTCCCTGTTATCTTTTTCCCAAGCAGTCTTCAAATCAATCACATCACAAGATAAGATAGAGACATTGGCAAATGCTAGGGATTTCTGGAACTTTGATCCACATTTTCAGAATATTAGATGCAATAGTTCTCAAAATTTCGTGACAATAAAAGCCATCTCAGACATGCATTCTTAGACCCTAAGTCAAGAGATTCTGATTAAGTGTGAGCGACAGGAATTTTTATTTTTTTCATCCAACATCATCATGTTGGTAGAAGGCAGAATGAGAGTCAGTGGCTTGGAAGCTGTTCTTAGGCTTTGCTTGTTTGTATAGAGGAAGGCAAGTGGGGACAGCTGCAGGAATGGAACTGGACATGTTTATAAAAAGCAGCAGCCTGTGGGGGTAGTGGACCTAGGGGAGCAGGTGACTTACAGGAGGCGATGAGGCAAAATCACTGTGGGGAAACTTGGTGAGCGTCTGGGTTCTCATTCTCAGTAAGCCAGAAACCACTCAACCTGTACATTTGACCTCATCTGATTCAGTGTTGCATTTATTGACAAGGAAGTCATCTCAGTATTGATCTCAGGAAAAGGAATAAATTTTAACTGTGTGTTTTCAAACTGTACATACTCCCCACAGCACTATCACACCATCTAAGAAAAAGCTAAAATATGAACACTTATTTTTTTTCTATCAATGGCAATTTTCAACTTAATTTTTCTAAATGTAACTGACTGAACGCTTTCATTCTGGGCTTGTGATGTGAATAGACACCATGGATTCATATTTTTTTATGATTGAAATGATTTTTTTTTGCACACCATTTTCTCACTCTCCTGTTTCTATTTATTTTCAAACTTGAATACAAGAGATAATGTAGCATTCAGCTTTCACTTCAAGCATAATGTAATGCCTTTGAAGTTCATGAGTGAATGCCTAGTGTGCCAAGTAGCCTGATGTTCATTCCAGTTGAATATCTTCTGAGCTGTAAAAATGTATCAGGTTTCCCTAGTCTCTGGGAATTAAACAAAAGTAGCAATAATATGAATGCAAGCAAAGCTTTTTACCTAGGGATATGAACATGTTCTCAAAGTTGTGTAGAAACAAAATATTTATTTTTTGCTGCAATTAATATGTTAAGACCCAAGTTCTAATTATTTCTTCAAAAGCAACTTGGAAAACTGGAATTCCCAATAATATACATTAGATTTTATAGGGCTTCTGACTTATAATTGAGTAATAAAACTATATGCTTGTTTTACTGCTGATAGAAGGTAGCCCTTCTCCCCTGAATAGACTCCCCCATTTTTTGTTTTTTCAGTCAGAGTCTAGCTTTGTTGCCCAGGCTGGAGTGCAGTGGTATGATCTTGGCTTATTGCAACCTCTGCCTCTTGAGTTCGAGTAATTCTCTTGCCTCAGTATCCCGAGTAGCTGGGACTACAAGTGCCCGCTTCCACACCTGATAATGTTGGTATTTTTAGTAGAAACGGGGTTTCACCATGTTGACCAGGCTGCTTTCGAACCCCTGACCTCAGGTTATCTGTCTGCCTTGGCTTCTCAAAGTGCTGGGATTACAGGCATAAGCCACAGCTCCTGGCCAGACTCTCATTTTAGAATTTGAAATAGAATGCTGAGAATACAAAGGAATTGATTGAAATGTAACGTGATATAGACTGGGCTAATGATACCTTATTTTAAAAGGTTGGATGCCTCTTTCAAGGAGAGAAGCAATAGTTATTTTGCTCTTAGATCTAAAATTTTCAAACCAGTCTGATCATCGGAATCACATGGAAGTCTCTTTTGTTGTCATTATTACTTTTAACCATTTGTAAGAGGGAAACTAAGGCATCTCGAAGGCAAAAGAGGGCTGGGGTGGAGGCAGGGATAGTCAACAGGTACTAAAAAAACATTTAGACCAGTTTTTTTTTTTTTTTAAATTGTTATGGGCCTATCATGATGAAATTATCCAGTAAACATGTTTTAAATCTGAAACTGGATATCGAGAGAGGTAAGAGTGACAGGCAAACAGGGAAGCAATTTGCATAAGAATTATAAAAGCTATCAGGGAGTATGAGATAACTCAATGATAAGACAGAAATAGAACAGCTAGGAAATAATTTATTCATTTGTTTGTTTGCTTTTCCTACTACAAACTTTTTCCAAAACTCACCATTTGTGAAATTATAATTCAAAACGTGAAAACAAAAGCTTTAAATATTTGAAATGGTAAATGTCCCAAGGAATTTAAAGGGCAAGTTATGATCGATAGCTGTAATTGTGCATTTTAATATACACACAGATCACTGGGGGTCTTGTTGAAGCTGTTTCTGATTTAGACTGTGTGGGGTTGACCCTGAGCGTCTGCGTTTCCTAAAAAACTTTCAAGGATGCAGATGCTGCTGGTTGGTGGACCACATTTTGAATAGTGACATTTTAAATTGAGTGCATACACGTCCGTTAGCAACTACAATTCGAACAACCAGTTGAAGAGAGAATACAAAAGAAAATCAGAGAATTATGTCATTACTTTTTGGACATATAGAGAGCTTTACTGAAACAAACCTTTTGTGAATGTTAAATTTGATCTAAAGCTCCCTGTCTCTCATGAAGGGCAACCTAACTTGATATGTAAACGAACCACAGCCTAACAAGAATATATTGTAGCGAATCACTGCGTGTCAGCCAATCACAGCGCGCAAGTTTCAGCCAATCACAGTCGGCCAGCTGATTAGAGCGTGTGTATATAAGGAAACGCCAAACTCCAGCTAATGATTTCTGCAGGCGGAGAGCTTTTTCCGTCTGTAGGTACTGCCTGCCCTTCTTGCTGGGTGGAACTCGGTGAACTTTTACTAGGTCCTAGGTACTGCCCAATTCCTGAATCCTTTTTTGCTCAAATGAACTCTGCTAAATTTAATTTAAAGTTTTTATTCTAACATAAGGCTAAGACTACTCTTTCTCATGAGACTTTGCATGAGGGAGAACAGTCGCTAATTAACATCCAGTTACTGAAATCAGGCAGTCTTGAAACCCAGCTGATGCTGCTTAGCAGAGAAGCAGATGCTTAGAGGTAGAGTTGATTAGGTAGACTGGAAGGGAAAATATTTAAGTTAAATGTGTTAAAATATTTGAAGGACTAAAAAAAGTCTTTGAGATGTTTGGATTTTAGAAATCCCCGCATGCAAAAACTTCGGGAGTGGGCTTGCATCATTTTACATGATGGTAAGTTTCTACCATATTTTTGTTTGCTTTTGTCATAAATTTCCTCTGCTTTAGAGATACATACTATAAGTTTTATTCGCAAATTTCACATTATATTTTAAGCAGGTGAAAAATCTTGTTATTTTGTAACACTTAAACATCTATTTTTTGTTGTTAAAAAAAAGTGTAAACGTTTTCTGTTAAAACTAAATCCAAATTTCAGTGTTAGAGCTCCAACTTCCCTCAACTGTAGGCATTAAGTTCATGTTAATTGTTATTGGGCCTGTTTACGAAACTTTACTTTCTTTTATAATATGTGAAAACAATAGAGGTATTAATGCAGATTTCTAAGGAAGTTATTTCTTGAGGATGAATCCAATAAAACAGTGTTTTAACATGAAGTGACCTTTGTCCCTGTAGTCCAAAACTGTGGTCAAGTCCCTGCATTTGTGTAACATTTCCCATCTAGGTATGGCAAGTGTGATCGTCATTGCATGGGATTTTCCCCTGCTATGATTTTGATTTGCATCTGTGCCCAAATCTCATGTGAAATATGAGGAGGGACTTGGTGGGAGGTGATTGGATCATGGGGGTGGATGTTCCCCTTGCAGTTCTTAAGGTAGTGAGTTCTCATGAGATCTGATGTAAAATGTGAAGTGTATCATGCTTCTCCCTTACCTGTCTCTCTCTTGCTCTGCCATGGTAAGATGTGCCTGCTTCCCCTTCCACCATGATTATAAGTTCCCTGCCGACTCCTAGCCATGCTTCCTACACAGCCTGTGGAATTATGAGTCAATTAAACCTCTTTTCTTCATAAATCACCCAGTCTCAGGTAGTTCTTCATAGCAGTGTGAGAATGGACTAATACACCCCTTCTTCCCTCATCTATGTTCTTGCTAGTCATATCCACCATACTCTGAAGAACCCTCTAGACTACAGGCAAGGCTGACAACACCAGCGTCATTCTAAGCACTAGGCCTGAAAGTCAGCTTGACTCAGCACTGCCATCACAATTTCTCACAACCCCTGACCTCTAGTGATTGATCTACCTCCTACCTTGCTCTTCTTTAAAGCCAATAACCTAACCCCACAGAGAAGCTTCAGGTTTTCATTTCAAATAATTATGTTCAGGGACATTTGGAAAGCCATTCTTTTAAGATAATAAACAAAATCTTATGTCTCTGGTCTTCATTTTTCTTCAAAACTTTTTCCTTATGCCAAAACAATCTGCCAAACTTATAGCCATATTTTGCAACCAAGATTTTTTCAATTGAAAAAGAAACACATAAAATAACTATAACTCATTCTCTACACATTGGGAGAAATTAAAATAGGAACATATTGTGAAGCTCCTATTTAAATTTATTTATTTGTTATTTTTTACTGTACTTTAGGTTCTGGGGTACATGTGCAGATCATATGGGATTGTTGCATAGGTACATACAGGGCAATGTGATTTGCTGCCTCCATCCCCCCATCACCTATATCTTGCATTTCTCCCCATGTTATCCCTCTCCAACCTCCTCACTGCCCGCTGTCCCTCCCCTGCCCCTGGCAACAGACCCCAGTGTGTGATGCTCCCCTCCCTGTGTCCATGTATTCCATTGTTCAACACCCACCTATGAGTGAGAACGTGCAGTGTTTGATTTTCTGTTCTTGTGTCATTTTGCTGAGAATGATGTTTTCCATATTCATCCCTGTCCCTACAAAGGAGACAAACTCATCATTTTTTATGACTGCATAGTATTCCGTGGTGTATATGTGCCAGATTTTAAAATTTGTGTTCATAATTGACAGAACATTAGGAAATTCTGTTATTAAATATATACATTTTGGCTGGGCGCAGTGGCTCACACCTCTAATCTCAGCACTTTGGGAGGCCAAGGTGGGCAGATACCTTGAGGCTTGGAGTTTAAGACCAGCCTGGCCAACATGGTGAAACCTCATCTCTACTGAAAATACAGAAATTAGCTGTACGTGGTGGCATGCACCTGTAATCCCAGCTACACAGGAGGCTGAGGCAGGAGAATCACTTGAACCTGGAGGTGGAGGTTGCAGTGAGCTGAGATCGTGCCATTGCACTCCAGCCTGAGTGATAGAGTGACATTCTGTCTCAAATATATATATATATACATCTTTGTTCAAATCATTTTTTTGGAAGTTTCACTCCCTTGTTGCTCATTGTACATATATATCTGTTACACTGGAATGGGAGTCATCTGTCTCCTGTGTTGAATTTTTATCTCCTTTCCTGACTCGTCATTACCTCTTCAATGTTTGACCCCATGGGAAAACTTAATAAATACTTCTCATGAACATTTCCACCACTTCTTAATTTGGTTAGAGATTTGCCTCTTCATTTCATTTTTTTTTTGCAATAATTACTTAGACACTCACTAGAAGATTAATGAGTTACACAGACTTTTGCATTCCTGGCTAGGGAGCTATGTACAATCTATTAGGTATCTGGCAACAACAGCATAATGTGTAATGGATGCTTAATAAATGTGTTAAGCCAACAGTAAAGAAGAATACAAAAGATAGAAGTAATATTTTGATTCTACCTGTGGCTGTAATTTCAGCTGGACCCTGAAGGATGGATGAGATTTTGACAGAAAGAAAGTAATGGACAGGAAGAGAAAGAATCATCGCAAGTGAGCGTGGGGGTGCACAGGGGGTTGAGTCAGTTTTCCTTTCATTATGTGCAGATGTGGAAAAATTGGATAAATGAAAAGGGAGATTAAAATTGTACAATTTCAGTCATTTCCTCAGCAGTCATCTCTCCGAAGGTTGGTTCTGTAGCTTCTGGCAGCTGGCCAACTTGCTAAGTCCTCTTAAATTGACAGAGAAGCCAGATAAATATCCACTCTTGGCAGCACTTTCCTGACAGATGGTCTGGCATTCATGGTATAATCCAAGACAACAATGGTAGAGCTAAAAACTCTCTAGCCTAGCATCTCCTAATTACTGCATGCAATATGTAACTAGGATTTCAATGTGCTAGCAGTTACTATAGTGGAAACAAGGGAGACGAAACCACGTACAATAACCAAGAAACAAATGGCAACCACATTTAAGAGGATGAGTGTGTCTGACAGAGGTGTCCTCAAGACTTGAAATGTAAAAATATAAGAGTACACATATTCATTTCTTTTCTCTAAATGAAACTCAGTACTACCCTTAAGATCACAAATGAAATGAAAGATAAGGAGATTTCAAGATATGTTAACTCAGTAGCTTTTAAACTATTTTGCTCAGTCACTTAGATTTTAGTGCCGCCCTCATCAAATTCAAACTACTTGCAAATGTCCTTGATGGCTGTAATTATTTGTACTAGTATTTTCTGACACTCCTCCTGCCACACGCCAAGATAAACGACAATGTGGTATCCTAATGGCAGTGACTCAGGAAGAACTAGAAAGTGGCTAGAGCACCATCACTTAAAATGGGTCTTTAGGCATGCCACTACTTTTCAGTTTTAGTTACCTGTTCTATCTCTCTCTCTCTAAAACATTTTCAACTTTTATTTTAGATTCAGAAGGTACATATGGAGGATCGTTATTGTGTATATTATGTGATGCTGAGGTTTGAGGTACAGTTGATCCTCTCACTTATGTAATGAACGTAGTACCCAATATTTAGTTTTTCAGCCCTTGTCCCTCACTCCCAGTAGTCACCAGTTGCTATTGTTGCCATCCTTGTGTCTATGAACACGAAATGCTTAGCTCCCACTTATGATCTGGAACATGCAGTATTTGGTTTTCTGTTCCCACATTAATTCTCTTAGGATAATGGTCTCCAGCTGCATCCATGTAGCTGCAAAGGACTGATTTTATTCATTTTATAGCTGCATAGTATTCCAAGGTGTGTACATACCACATTTTCCTTATCCAGTCCACCATTGATGGTCACCTAGATTGACTCCATGTCTTTGGTATTGTAAATAGTTGCCTATTCTCTTAAAGAAATTCCTCCTCTGCTAATCTAACTGTAATTTTGGAGAAATTACTGTGATTTACCAAAGCCACATATATCTACTTCTGTAGAATGACTTAGGAACTTAGAAATAAACAAAACAGAGGTAAGCTTAAGAAAAGAGTATTGCCACGAATTATGTAGATATTGATAGCATGCAAATAATTACCTTGTAATAATGAAACTGTTAATGAAAATCTCTGAAGACAGTAGGGTTGATGCCTAAATTAAGATGTTGAGAAGGAAAGTATGAGACTATCAAAAATAGAGCAGACTCAGAGAAAAGAAATATTGATGCACTCAATCTCTTTAGAATCATGAATCCATCTATCACCACAATTGCTGATATTGGCAGTAGAGCTGTTTAAAACTTGTAGTCTCAGGATAATTACAGCATTCTAGATCCTGTTTGAAAGGAGGTTGTGATCAATGGTGGAATTCCATAACTTCATTTCAGTTTTAGCTAGGAAGTTAATCGTACCTGTTTTGTCCATAGGCCTAACTATTTTTTTTATAAAAAAAAAACTTGCTTTAAATTGATATTTTTGAATCTACTGCCTGTTAATGTGCAGTTACAGATGAGATAAATTTCTGTGTATCCCTGAAATAGATTTACACCTAAGAAAATCCATCCTATGTTCTCAATTTCTTATGTCTTATTTCTCCATTGTTGATGGGAAGTCTTATGGATAATATAAACTGAGGGTTAACACATATTTTGTGTATCTTTGTATACATATGGAAGAGTGTATAGAATATCATTTTTTTTAAAGGTACAAATGTATGTGGATTATTTATTTTTGCATAGTAAATCTTCCCAAAACTTAGCAGCTTAAAACAGCAAACAGTTATCTCCCTATTTTTGTGGGTTGGAAAAATGGGCACAGATTTTCTACTTCAGGGCCTCTTACAATCCTAAAGTCTAAGTGCCAGCCAGAGCTGGGGGTTCAACTAAGGTTTAACTGGAAAAGGATCTGCTTCCAAGATCACTTCCATACTTGGTGGAATTCGTCTCCTCAAGGGTTGTTTGGCTGAGGGTCCCAGGTCCTCCCTGTCTGTTGGCTGTAGACTCCCTTCAGTTCTTTATCACTTAACTTTTCTTTTATTTTGCTTCATCAAGACCAGTAACAGGGAGAATCAGCTAGCCAAACCCAAGCTGCAGTTTTTGGTAACCTAATCATAGAAATGGGATCCACTCAGAGTGGATCTGTTCTATTTGTGTGAAGCAAGGTAGCCAAAGAGTGTGGATTAGCAAGGGATTACCAAGGGCTTTGCATACAGAAGATGGAGTCATTTGGACCATCTTAGAAACTGCCTACCACAATGTGTGTGTGTGTGTGTGTGTGTGTGTGTGTGTGTGTGTGTGTGTGTGTGAGATTGCATACATATAGTATCTCTAGAAGCATAAAAAATAAAATAGTTGCTTGTGTAACAGTAGAAGAGTAAGAATCAATGAAGTGATGACTTTTTATTCAGGTTTCTTCTGTGCCCTTTGGACATGTAAAGCCTGAGTTTGAGATGCTGGTTGCAGATATCAGAGTGAGTTTGGAGATATATGAATCTGGAGATCAGAAAGAGCTTTGGACTGAATATAATATTTGAAGTCATGAATCAAGCGATGTTATTTGATCTTATCAATGATCCTGGATATATCATCCAGGAAGGAAGGCCAGAGAGAGAGAGAGAGAGAGAGAGAGAGAGAGAGTGAGAGAGAGAGAGAGAGGAAGAGAGAGAGAGAGGGAGAGAGAGAGAGAAGTAGGAAGTTTGAGACTGGGGGTACTTTTTGTTTTTCTCTTTATGGACATTTGTGACTAAGCTGCAAAATTGTCTGATAAAAAATGAGTTGTTTGAAAATAAAAATATTTAAAAACATAAAATACTTAAAGAAATGGAATGGTTCTATTTTTAAAATTGTTATTTGTAGCAATTAAACTGTGATTAGCCAGGAAGGTTTATGTCCAGAATCTACAGATGCAAGAAGTATCCATATTGACAATTTAGGGTGAAAAGTCAAGATTTCAGAAGAAAGGCAATGCAGGAGGAATAGGAATTAGAGTCAAAGGAGCTGATATGCTTCATGTGATTTTTCACCTTGAAAACTCCACAGAGTCCTACTTGACTGCAACCTGAAGCCATGTCTTCCTTCTAGTATGACCCTCTCATCCCTGAAGTCTCTTCTGTTTCTGTTTTTTCCACTTGCTAGTATGGTAGGTTGTTTCCAGAGTTCTTTCTTTTCTCCTGTGAGATGCAGTTATTTTTTATTCCCAAATACCTAGTAGTCAGTGTTCTTTTACCATGATCACGTGGTTGGAACATAACTATCAGTTTTGTTCTGAAGGGGAAAAGTTTAATAAACTCAACTTCTTGTGAATATCATCTGTCCAACAGCCAAACTGGGGGGTTTGAAATAAATTACCTTAAGAATCATTTGAACGTTCAAGATTTCATCCTTTAACCAGAGGAAAGCTTGCTAGTGCTGAAGCTAAAATATAGCAAGGAAACTAAAGGTGGTAACTAATGCTAAGTACCAGGCTTCAGTGAAGTTTTGAGGCTGTTGGAACCTCTGGTACCCATCCTGCATCTGGACCTCACTCTCACAAATCCCGTCTACATTTATCCTGGAGACTGCTTTCTGCTGCCTGTAATCTGTTGCCTGTAATCTGTTGGAATTCAATAATCACTGCTAAGGTACACCTGTGTGCACAATGCTCACCCATACACACATCCAAACATAGCAGATGTTAGGCTAAAACAGTATGTACCAAAGATCCCACATACTCAATAAAACCAAGCTTCCCCAGTATGCATTTAAATTAACTTTTCAGTTTCACATAAAAACGAGAGCTGTGAAACTACCTAGTCAGCACTGGTTTTATAGAACCTCTTGTCCATGTGAAAGTTAAAGTTAATGCTCCTTGAGTTGACATATGGAGCTAATTTTATGGATGTATGTTCAAATGAAATATGTCTTAATGATGCAAAGGCTGGGTATCAGTGGTATACTAGCTGGTTGTATGTGATTTGTAAATATAAGTTAAATTATTTTTATGATGTGAGGAAATTACTTAGGGACCAACACCAGGAAAACTAAGAAATTGGGACTGTAAAGATAATGTTTATTTTAAAAGACAAATAGCACTTCCTGTGTGAACTGCATTTAATCTTAGATAATATTACATACACTTATAATTTTGTGTTTGCACAAAATGTTAATGTGTGTTAGGAACATGGTATCTATATTACTGTTTAATGAATGGAGGTTATCCTTTCTCTCATTACCATGTTTACTACAATTTGCACGAAGCAGATTTGTGTTACACATACTCTTCCTAAAGACTCACCACTTGAAAATTGGAGATTTTTTGAATGGTAGCAACTCCTCTGCAGAACATAGGCATACAGATGTTAAGAGATGAAATTGAATGCCTTTGGTTCTTTGGAAATTTCAGTGCAATATTAGAATTCAAAGCTACATTGAATGATACTTAATTTCAGGATATGTTTTAGTAAACTCAGAATATATTTATGAGAATGATGACAAGCAAACTGGATTACAGATGAGGTAATTGAAATCACAGCTATTTATAATACTAAACAAAATGTGTTAATTACTTCATCTCACTGAAAATCAGGTATCAACTTTATTTTAAAACCTGGATTTCATAATGAAAATGAGGCTTTCCATTTAGTTATGTTTATCAGCAACTAACCACAGTCATATTAATAGTGCTTGTGATTTCCATCAATAGAAATTGGGTATCTTTTTTTCTTTTGTTTGATGCTGTTTTTTAAAAAAAATATATATTTTTGCACTTTAGGTTCTGGGGTACATGTGCAGAACATGCAGGATTGTTGCATAGGTACATACATGGCAATGTGGTTTGCTGCCTCCATCCCCATCACCTATATCTGGCATTACTCCCCATGTTATCCCTCCCTAACTCCCCACCCCCCACTGTCCCACCCCTAGTCCCCCCTCAACAGACCCCAGTGTGTGATGCTCCCCTCCCTGTGTCCATGTGTTCTCATTGTTCAACACCCGCCTATGAGTGAGAACATGCGGTGTTTGATTTTCCATTCTTGTGTCAGTTTGCTGAGAATGACGGTTTCCACGTTCATCCATGTCCCTACAAAGGATACAAACTCATCGTTTTTTATGACTGCATAGTGTTCCATGGTGTATATGTGCCACATTTTCCTTGTCCAGTCAATCGTCAATGGGCATTTGGGTTGGTTCCAGGTCTTTGCTATTGTAAACAGTGCCACAGTGAACATACGTGTGTATGTGTCTTTATAATAGAACAATTTATATTCCTTTGGATATATACCCAGTAATGGGATTGCTGGGTCAAATGGAATGTCTATTTCTAGGTCCTTGAGGAATCGCCACACTGTCTTCCACAATGGTTGAACTAGTTTACACTCCCACCAACAGTGTGAAAGTGTTCCTATTTCTCCACATCCCCTCCAGCATCTGTTGTCTTCAGATTTTTTAATGATCGCCATTCTAACTGGTGTGAGA
>CAUYQU010066095.1:0-21867 GCA_963574635.1 Cheracebus regulus | reverse complement strand
TGTCTCCATTGTTAAGCACAATTATTGGCATAAAAGAGGTTTTTAATACCCATTTTTAGACTGCATTCTAGCCTGGGCAATAAAACAAGAATCCCATTCTCTGTCCCTCTTTCTCTTCCTCTTTCTTTCTCTCTTTCATTCATTTTTTCTTTCTTTTGCTGTTTCTTTCTTTCTTCTTCCTTTTCTCTCTTTTTCTAAAAAAATAAAAAATAAAATATATCATAGTTTAAGATCCTTCTGCATTCTGTAGTTTTGTTATGTCAGGATCTTACCAGTTTTGAGTGGTTATTTGGTGAATGTCAGTGTTCTACAAAATAACATCAGTGATATAAGCATGGACATAATATCTAGTTTTGTTCACATTTGTGTTCAAAAGCATTGTCTACATTAGTACATGATGAATGTAGAAAACTATTTTTATTGAATGAGTGAGTCAGTGAATGGGAGATAATAATGTAATAGCTGATAGATTTATACAGGGCAAAACATATATAGGTTTAATTTGTTTTAATTTGGGGAGCAGAGTCAAAATATTTATGTTAACCAAAATATATCCACAATCACTTTCCCTAAATTCAGTTAATTCAAAATATTAGAAACTAAATCTTTGCTTAGGAATTTTCTGGTAGAATGCAGTACTCCATAAGCAAAGATACTGCATTCTGTAATTAATTCTAGAATTGAGTTTGCTAGATTCTGCCCATTTCTGGATCTGTCAGTGAGTGGGAAAAAAAAATGTCACAGATCCTGTTGATCAGATTAGCTTTTAGGGCCTAATAAATAGAGTGAGTAAAGGAGGCACAGAGGTAGGGACAGAGGAAGGAAGAGAATTTAGAGTTGTAACCGTGTGGTGGTTTAGAGCTTGAGATCTAGCATCAGATTGCCTGAATTCTCTCTGCAATGAACATCAGCTGTATGTCTTCTGAAACATATTTAATCTCGTTGGGGCCTCACTTTCCCTATCTCTAAAGTGGGCATGTTAATGTGCTTACACCATTAGGCAACATAGTGTATTAATTACACTAACGTGTAATGTGCTTAGAAGAGTGTCAGTCACATTGTGTATGCATTATATAAGGCTTAACCCTTAATTTTTCGCCCTCTTTATAAACTTGTTATACTTCAGGCCAATAGTCATGCTGTTGCTCGTTTCATAACAAAAACCCTTTAGAACTTGACAGTCTTAGAAAGAATGGAAAGTTATGGTTCAACATTTAGGAAATACTGCAAAAAGTGTTTTTTTTTTCACATAGATCCTGTTGAGTCTTAAGCATCTGCATTTTTTGTAGTAAACATTAAAAATTGTTAGGATGAATAGCAAAACGGAGAAAGATCTTATAATTAAAATATTTTCTACTGCACTGTCTATTTCTACATTCCAAGTTCTCTATGTCTATATTTGTAATTTACAGATGATGAAAAAACAATGGGCAAGAAAACAGATGACATTACTTTTTAAAACATACATACTTATATATATAAAAGTGAAGAGTGGGTCCTGTTAAGAGGCCATATCTGCCTCATCGCCCCTCAGGGGGCCAGGATGGCCACTAGGTGGCACTCAGATTTCAAACTGCAATGCAAATTAGATAAGGCATCTAATTTCCACAAATGTTTACTTGTTCCTAAAACTTTGCTATATTGCGGAACAGCTTTTTCTTCCCCTTTAGCTGTCTAAAGGTGTGGAGGTTCCACAAGATAAAGTAGAATCTTCACTGTACAATCGAATTAATGTCTCCATTTTAATTAAATTCAATAATATATACATATGGATTCTACTGCAATACAAATACTACATAATTATATCATTTTTAATCTGTAGCCAAAATGATTTAAGAAAGCACCTTCAAGATATTTCAAAGATAAAAGTCTTAATATCAGTGCTTCAGTACTGAAACTGCAGGAAAACATCAATTAGAAAGATTATGCATTGAAAAGTCATTTTTAAAACTTTCTGCATTCATGTCCTGTTTTCCAAATATATGGATTTGCTACATTAATGGTAGTGTTTTAAACATCTAACAATGCTTACTATAATTTTCTAAAATATCTGTTACCTCTCTAAAACTGTCTTGTTCAGAAACCAAGCCTGATATAAAAGAAATATGGATCAGTGAATAAGAAAGAGACTGTGGAATCATAAAGCAAATACATTGGACTTTCTGTTTAAGGATTGAATAAATTTGAAGAAATTGAAAAGGAATTTTCAAATGTCAGAAAATGCCAGTATATTAAAAATTTTAAGCAAGGCATAAGCATTAAAATGGAAGCTTCAATCTCAATAAATCCTCCATACCAAACCACAATGCATACAAGATTTGAGGTTTAAATTTATTGAAATTGAGGTGCATTTGAAATGAGATACCTGTATTTGTAGTTTATTTATTGTCTTCCAACTTCATTAAGAACTTACTCTGTGGTAATTCCTGTTCTGTACACTGGAGATACAAAGGTTAAAATAAGATCACAAAACTTAGGTAACTTAGTTTATATTGAGTTCCATGGACACTTATCAAGTAAAGATTTAAAGTAATTTTTGAAAATAATAAGCGATATAAGAAAAACAAAACAAAGTGGTCACAACGGAGACTTTGAAGAGTTTATTTTAGGTGAATGTATGCATGTCCAAGAGGAAAAGACCATATGAAGTTTGGTAGGGAACAGTCACTCAGCAGAAAAAAACTATCTAGTGCAAAGGCCTTGGTGAACTGTATCAGGGTGAAATTTATTAAGGAAACTCTGGAAGAAAAGTACACGGGAAAAAATCAAGACTCCTATTTTGATCATGCTACATTTCCAATCCCTATTAGACCTCCAAATGGAGTTGCCAATTAAATAGCTGGGTGTGAAGCTGTAGGAAAAATTGAGAGTAGAGATTTGGAAAAGTTTATAGTGGAGATTCATAAATGGAAATTACCTGTTGAAAGAAAAAAAGACAAAACTTTAGGAGCAATCTTGTAATCATGCCAACATTTGTTGCTTGGACAGATGATAAGAATTCCATAAAAGGAATTCGTAAATACATAGCGGATTGAAATGTACATGGGATCTGTTTTCATCAGATAAGGCACCTAGACACCAAAATGACTGTCAGGAATGAAGAAGTTTTTGTACTCACAGATTCCCTAGAAACAGGAGGCATAACCTACCATGCTGGACCACACACCAGGGTTGGTCAGAAGGCAAAAGGAGTAGAGGAAAACATAGGCAAACATCTTTGTATGGTTTTAACAGGAAGAAATTAGGCAAGACAGGGTAAATAGGCACAAGATTGGTGAGTCTGAACATTTTTTGTGAACACAAGGGTTGTCCCTAGTTGTCTGGTACGTGACCCTAAAGGCAGGGGAATATAAATCTAAAATGTTAGAGCCCTGTGGGAACAAAATAAAGGAGGTGGTTGTGGTTTATGGGATTTGGATTCTAAGAATTTGCTAATCCTGGTAGGGGCAGTCTCTCCCACATCAGCAAAAGTCAACAATGTCCAAGTATCAGCAAAAAATGGACAACAGAAAACATGATTAATACATATTGGCTGTGAAGTTAGAAAAAAATAAGTGTGATTTTACAGAAAATAAGATAAGAAAGTTATAAAAACAAGAAATTGTTCCCCATGTCAAAAATGGCTTAGAGTAGAGAAAGCTGAGAGGAAGAAAGGGGCCACTGACAATGACAACACTGATGTCCCAATGACCTTCGAGAAAAAGGAGTTGTGAGACTGAAGCCTATCAAAATGAATTGAGGACACAATGGGCCGCGGAGTGGTGGGGAATAATTTGAGACAGAATTTTGGTAAGAGGAGAACAAAGAAATGGTATAAGATCTCTTAGTTTTGTTTTACTGCCTAGGTTTCAAATTTTGCCTGGTGACTTCCATTTCAGAGACTCTTGGTTTTGTCAAAAGAATGCTTAATGCTAAATCCACACCCAGTTCTCTGCTCTCTCAGCTCCGAGAACACTGAGAGCCAGAACCTTACAGTTAAGGTAGGATAAAGGAGTTTCCTAGCCCAAGGGAAAAGATCTAAAGATACTGGTATTTGGCATCTCACGCCAGTTAGAATGGTGATCATTAAAAAATCTGGAGACAGATGCTGGAGAGGATGTGGAGAAAAAGGAACACTTTTACACTGTTGGTGGGAGTGTAAATTAGTTCAACCATTGTGGAAGGCAGTGTGGTGATTCCTCAAGGATATAGAAAAAGAAATTCCATTTGACCCAGCAATCCCATTACTGCGTATACACCCAAAGGATTATAAATTATTCTATCATGAAGACACATGCATATGTATGTTTACTGCAGCACTGTTTACAATAGCAAAGACCTAAACCAACCCAAATGCCCATCAATGATAGACTGGACAAAGAAAATGTGGCACATATACACCATAGAATACTATGCAGCCATAAAAAAAACAATGAGTTTGTGTCCTTTGTAGAGGCATGGTTGAATCTAGAAACCATCATTCTCAGCAAACTGACACAAGAATAGAAAACCAAACACGGCACGTTTTCACTCAGGCTAGTGATAAACAATGAGAACACTTGGGCACAGGGAAGGGAACAACACTTACTAGGGTAGGTGGGGGGTGGAGGGGAAGGGAAGGGAGAGACAATGGGAAGCAGGGGATGGGGAGGATGGGGAGGGATAACACTGGGAGAAATGCCTGATGTAGGCAACTAGGAAGTGGGGGGATGGAGACAGCAAACCACCATGGCATGTATCTGCCTATGCAACAATCCTGCAGGATGCAGGATGTGCACATGTACCCCAGAGCCCAAAGTACAATTTAAAAAGAAAGATACTGGTATTTGGAGTTTCCAACAAATGGCCCTCTCAGATGATCTTCCAGTGAAGGGCAAATTGACAAGTCACATTGCACACCCTGCACACCCAGAGCTTCCAAACGGGATTTAGTTCTCTACCTTTATGAGTACACAACCAAGTACTACCTGTCATCTGAGAAACAATATTATAATGGTTAAGACTGTAGATTTCAGATCTAGACTGCTTGGACTGAAATTACAGCTTTATAACTTACTACATGGGTACCTTAGGCAAGTTATTTAATCTATTTCCACCTAGTTGTTCTCATCTCTAAAATAAAGACAATAAAACTTCCTACCTCATAAAATTATGTGAAGTTATTAAGTAAATAGAAAAGAAGTTCTTGGTAAGTCTTAGGTCAACATCAACAATTAATATTGTTACTGTTTTATCAGTAAGATAGGAAGGAAACAGAAAGAAATAGAAGGAATTTAGAGAAAAAAATAAAAGACTGAAGGAGAAACTTTTGAAAGCAAGGAGTGAAGGAAATCATCAATGAAAACTATGAATGTTGTCAGAATCAAAATGGAGTCACTAGTGTTAAAACAACAACAACAAAGCCTTGACAAAGCCAGGGAAAGCTATGAAGAGAGGGTTCTTATGCTTGCATGCCTGATAACAAAAAACTATCATGACATGCACTGCAAAAACTACAACCTTGCACAAAGGCCATCACAATCTTACACAAATATATGTCTGCAAGGACATTTATTTACCCAGCAACTGCCTGTCCAACCTCAGACTGCCATCAACTTTATTACTGATTTTTGAAAACTGAATTACTGAGACGTGGAACAAGATGGTGGAACAGAAGACTCCACCAATTACCACCCGACAAGGACACCAGTTTAACAGCTATCTACACCCAAAGAAAGGGTCTTCCAGTGAAGCTCCAGGTGGCTCAGAGTAGAGAGAGAGAGAGTTTGGGAGAAAGGAAAGAGAACAACAATCTCTGCCTGGTAATCGAGATAATTTTTCCAGGATTTGTTCAAGACCATCAAGGCAGTACCTCAATGAGTCTGCAAGAAACACAGTGCTACTGGGTTTGTGTTTTCCCTAAAGCAGACACAGCTTAGGTCATAACACCCAAGTCCTTTAGAACACTGGAAGGCCTTCCCAAAAAGGATGTGTACAAACAAGCACCTTTGTTATTGATTTTGATAGCCAAGGATAATTACTTCAAAACAATTACATAATCATCCTCATTTTTTTCTTAAAAATTTTTGTCTTCCTTACACTGAGTACTCACATAGTTGGCTATAGCATACATATTCCAATTGCAATGTTCTATTCCCAAATAAGTATCTTTTTCTTTCAGACAACCTCTTTCTGTTATTTAGGTTGACAAAACATACCAAATAATTTCCCAGATATGGAGGGCTTGAATTTCCAGAAGAAAAAAAAAATCTGAGTTTCCAGCACAAAGGACAAAATAGACCCATACGTTATACTATTTTAGCAGAAGAATTTTCATATACACATGAAAAACTAAATTTTAAAGTGTACATTTTTTTTTTTAAGACGAGGTTTCACCATGTTGGTCAGGCTGGTCTTGAACTCCCGACCTCAGGTGATCCACCTGCCTCAGCCTCCAAAGTGCTTGCATTACAAGGCGTGAGCCACCACGCCCAGCCAAAGTGTACATTTTATAATGGAAACTTTCCAAATGAGAGAGGACTTTAAATTTAAGCAAAAGCAGCAGTAGCTTCATAGCAAGGCTGTAGTGAGTACAAATAGTAGGGAGCAAATGAAGATGGATCCCAGATTTCTACACAGAAGGAGGGGGCTCACCTTGAATGGCTGCTTTTACGAGCAAGACAGTGATGGGCAGAGTGCAAGTTGACAGATGAAGAAGTACAGGCAAAAAGCATCAAAGGGTACTTTTGATAAAAAAGCACACTGATAAAATTTAACCATGGGAAATTTGCAGATGGACAAGTAACATTTTATGCACTTAAAGTAAATGGATTTTTTTTTTTTTTTTTTAGCAGAATGCTACTTAGGGTTCCCTAGAGAGACAAAACCAATAGGACGTGTGTGTGTGTGTGTGTGTGTGTGTGTGTGTGTGTGTGTGTGTGTGTGTGTTTACATTTATATTTATAGACACATATGGAGAGAAAGAGAAAGGGAACAAAAAAGAAAAAGAAACAGAAAGAGAAAGAGATTTTTAAAAATTGGCCCATGAGATTATGATGACAGCGAAGTCCAAAATCTGCAGGATAGGCCAATAGGCCAATAGGCTGAAGACTCAGGGAAGAGTCAAAGTTGTGGTTCAAGTCTGAAGGCCATCTGCTGGCAGTTTTTCCTTGCCTGGGGGTACAGGGAAGTCAGACCTTGTTCCATGAAGAATTTCAACTGATTTGGTGTGGCCCACCCACATTCTGGAGGGCAATCTGCCATAGTCAAAGTCCACCTATTTAAGTGTTAATCTCATCTAAAAAAACACCTTCATCCTGAAAAATTTTTCAGCCAATATCTGGTACCATGTTTCAGCCAAGCTGACACACGAATCATCACATATATTAAATCAGTGCTGAATAGGACGAGAGGCCCTAACCTTTTCTCATAGGTTTTTACCTCAAGATCATAATTTTTATAGACTTTTCTGTCTCCTTTGCCTGAATCTCATTGCTCCATACATCATTACAGCTTGTCTACTAGGCATCTAACATGGTAGTCAATGAACAGTAGTTGCTCAATAATAATACAGTATATAGAATTAATCTGAAAATTAATCATTTTCATCAATTGACCATGCATACCCTAACTACAGTTCCTATAGGATGTGTAGTAAATTCTCAATATGAAAGATTGTTTGTGTGAACCCAAAATATCTGAGATAGGTCTCCACCAATTTAGAAAGTTTATTTTTGCCAAGGTTAAGGACACATTCATGACATGCTTCAGGATGTCCTGATGACATGTGTCCAAGGTAGTCAGGTTACAACTTGCTTTATACATTTTAGGGAGATGTGAGAAATCAATCAATATGTATAAAATGTACATTGGTTCCATCCAGTAAGGTGGGGCAACTTGAAGCAGGTTTTCAAGTCATAGGTAGATAAGAGACAAAAGGTTGCATTTGTTTTGAGTCCTTGATCAGCTTTCACTGAATACACAATTGAGTGTGGCTCAGTGAACCTGTGTCTTTACATAAACAATAGGGCAGAGGAAACAATCAGATATGCATTTGTCTCAAGTGAACAGAGGAATGACTTTCCGTCCCACACCTGTGAAGATATTAGTTTACATTGCCACGGTGAAATTCAACAAAAGTGTTTTAAGGTAAAGATCTTGAGGCCCACATGGAAATTCCTTGTGGGCAAATTGTGAGGGAGGTATGTAACTTTCTGACATTATTAGATATCTTATTTAGGAATTAAAATGGGAGGCAGGCTCCCAGTTTGATGTTTCCCTTGGCTTAGTGATTTTGGGGTACACACACACACACACACTACTACTACTACTACTAAGAGATATACAATTATATGCACCAGGAATTACAAACAACACACAGCTTCTCTCATTTACCCTACACAGATTAAAAACTAACATTTGCATTAACTCTGAAGTTTTAAAAACTGCAAGCTTTCATAAGAGAATCTGTATCTCACCCTTCTTTTGAAAAACTGGAAGATCTGTTAAGATCAACTCCAGGCCGCATATGACTATTATGTTAAATTTATGTTACTGCTATAACATTAGGACAAATTCGGTGCCTTAGCACAATACAACATATTATCCTATAGTTCTGCAGGTCGGAAGTCTGAATGGTTCTCAATGGAGACCCAAAAGGTGTTGGAGGCTGCATTCATTTCTGTAGGCACCAAGGAAGAAGCCCATTTCTCGTTTTTTTCCCCCTCCCCCGCTTCCAGAGACTGCTTGTATTCTTTGCTCTTTCCACCTGCAAAGCCAACCATGGGCTGTGGAGGTTTGCTCACACTGCATCACTGCAACACTTACTCTTCTGCCTTCCTTTTCCACATTTAAGGGCCCTTATATTTATGTTGGGCCCACCTCGATAATACAGGATAAACTCTTTATTTTAAAATTAGTTGATTGCTAATGTTCTTTCCATCTACTACTATAATTTACCTTTGCCATGTCATATAACATATTCACAGGTTGTAGGAATTAGGACATATCATCTTTAGGCACCATTATTCTACCTATCAAAGCCACAATCTCATGGAAACAAGGAGTAGCAGCTACTTTCCAGGCAGATCACATGTGCTCCACAATACTTCCCACTCCTTTCCACTCATTTACAGGTTACTCACTTGGTCTTCATGGGCATCTGAGATTGTGACTCCTGCTAATATACATGTGCTATGCACAAAGTGTTGTCTTTTAGAAGCTAGTCTCATACTCAAGTTCCATGAGCCCAGCGAATATGAGAAACTGGAGTAACTCCTGGATTTCATTCGGAGACTCATGGTCTTTCTTTTCCATCTTCTTACAGACCATGGTGGTAAAATCATTAGATGAGAAAACTAACATTTTTTATTACCCTCCTAGAAACGAGAAACTAAATTATTTCTATGTGCAGTCACAAAATTTTGGTTGACTTGAATTAGACTCAGATTGCATTTGCAACTAAAGTAGCAAAGGTTTAGTTGAAAGTTGACCAGGGTCTTAGTCAAAGAAATCAAAGAAATAGAAAATCTTTTCAAATATAAGCCTACCAAGTCATCCAACTGAGAACTCACATAAACAAATTTTTTGTGGGCACTGACTAGACATGATTTTTGCAGCTATGATGGAGCTGAATGTAGTTTATGTTCAAAATATGCTTCTTTAATGAGTAACATTTTGAAACATCTCTTGAAATAATTTGTAGGGATTTTTTGTTTTGTTCCATTTTGTTTGCTTAAACTGTTTATCTGTTTGTATTATAAAGACAAAAAAAAAAAAGAGGTTTCTGTGATCCATTAAATCCCTGAGAGGAAAAATTAACCATATTCAGAAAGTTAAGAGGAAATGAGAGAATAAATACTAGCTTGTTATAGATCACCCTATCTAGGAAGAATACTAACACTCTAAGTTTCACACTTAGTTTTGCTGCAGATCAGGCAGCCACATAATTCTCCTAATCTAAGAAATTTCCAAATCAGAAAGTACACTGTACATGTTCTTTTCCAATACCATTATGCACAGCAGGGGCAGAAGAATACATTGTGGGGCCATTAAACTTAAATTAAAATTACACCTCAGAGTGAAATTCTGTACTAATGTACTTTACGCTACTTTAGGCTGGATTCCTTTCTTCATTGAGTTAGACATGCATTTGGTTTCATGCTGAAATCTTCTGAGGGGAAAAAACAAATCACAGCATTCCCATTTTTATCTGCTTTGTACAGGATGATAGCCATGAGATAGAAACATTTTGTGAAGGTACCCCCTGGGTCTTCTGACCCTGCCCCAACAATTAGGCTCTAAGAGGCAAGATAAGGATTTATAATCTGCTGTTTAGTCCTTCCATTAAAAGGAAAAAATATAACGTGATATATTTGAAAACGTTTTCTCCCATGATGCCTAATTACAAAGATAGCTACATTGCTGTAAACTTTAAAAAGTTTTATGGAAGTATGTGAATTATTTTAAAGTTTCTAAACATATGTTCCAGATTTTCTTTCTGTGTGATTCAAACTGGAAGTCTGTATGCTTAGTTTCTTGAAAGCCATATTTTACAGTGAGATTTAAAATGGTGGTTGCAATGTACATAGACCTGCCTTATATATTTTTTACTTACATAAATAGTATGAATAACTAATATTCCACATGTTTTGGAGGATTCAGTCCTTACCTAGAGTTATCTAGCATTTCTTTCTCATTTGGCTTTTGTCTACACATATACATGGAATAATTTTGGCTGCACAATTTAATGTGACTTCACAGGAAGTAGACTGTCCATTTGCATGTAGCTTATTTGCAAATAAGTGCTCTATTGTCCTAGACAAAAATGATATGAAATAATTTTAGAATTTAACTAATTAACTTTTCTATAAAAATAATTAAAATCTAACTTTGCCAGATCCTCAGCTTGTAAAATTGTCGCTGAAAAATTTATTTGTATTAAGAGAAGTGGAATTATGACTTTTTTGAAAAATTTTTAATATTTTCTCTCCTCAGTTAGCTTCTACGAAATTAATATGTGATGAACCAAAAATGAGAAATAACTAGAATCAATTTTTTTGTCTAATAAAAATATTCAAAATCACAATGCTATATGCAAAAAAATAGTGTTCAACACTTGTAAAACTTTTTGGAGACAGTAATTTTAAAAAGCGAGCATCCAACCATGACTTTCTCCTTACTGCAATTGATTTTCTGTGCTGCCTGCAGAACTAATTTTTTAAAGATGAATATAATATGTCATCTCTCTACTTTATGACATCATTGTATCCTCAGATTTTACACTGATGTAAGAAAACTTCATGGCAAACCTCAGAATTTATCAGAAAAGCTTTTTGTGCCTCACTTCCTGTGACTGGCTAGGCTTGAAATCATGGGTAATATATTACCCAATGAGGACAGCTTTGAGAGAGAAAAAAGAAATGGTTAATCATCATCCTGGGACAACAGGCATAAACTAGAAATGTTTGTTGAAAGTTTATTAGTCCATTAAATAAAAAATATGAAAAACAGAGGCTTATTACTTTTTTAGTTTTCAACAAATTGTGTATACATATGCTCAATATGAATTTGTGACTATTTACTCTTTTTGAACCACTCCGCTAGGAAGTGAGACTACAAAGATTAACAGTTTTCAATCCCTGTCTTTGAGAGGCAAGGACAAGTACTTATAAACTTGCTGCATTAATGCAATGTCCCATTCACTTAGTTGATACAACTCTCTCAGGAAGCACCATCACATTTCCACCCTGTCTAGCTGCCTTCCTCCTTCTCCGGCCATATTACATTATTAGCCTCTATCTACACTTTATTTTACGAATACTCTCACATAGTAGGTGTTAAAAATAAATTTCATTTCTGACACAGACTAAAATTAAGAAAATGTATTTAATTATATTTTGTGAGGCAATAAGTAAAATGAAATCACATATGAATATTCCTTGAGACACGGAGAATTAGAAAATATTATAAGATGTATTTTCTCTTATTTAAACTTGATGCAAGAAATGTGCATCTTATGAGAACTCATCCTATGTGGCAAACGCTTATAAGTCATTTTCAATAATTTTTAAGGAATTTGTATAAAAGTAATGTGGTGTCAAAGTTGTAAGAAAAAGTTATATTATGTACTCAAAGAGCATTAGAATTTTTTGCCTTACTTCCACTCAATGTGTTTATACATATTTATTTTACCTGATTACAATTATAATTTAATAAAGCATTTGTTCTGTAATTTTAAATAAATATATATCCTTATATCTTAACAGATATTTATGTTTCTACATGCTACTTTATTACCACAGTGCTTTCATTATATTCCAGACAGTGGATATGCTTTATTTTATATTTTATATAGTTATTTCACTCTTTTAGGTCACCTAGATCATTTCTATTTTGCTTTCATGTTATAAACATGAAACTCAGTCACTATGTTATATTCACATTTTGGATGGGTTACTTAAGATAGAATAAGTTGTTATCAACCTTTTAAGCTCTAAACTTTTTTCCCAAAATGACACTAAGTTTCATAGTGATAAGCAATGCATAAAACACCAGTTTCAATAGCCCAAATCATAGATGTATCATTTTATAATTTTTCTAATATCATGGGGAAAAATGACACTATCTGACTTTATCTTCCTTTAATGTTTTCTGAAATAAAGTATTTCTCCATTTTGGTCCTTTGAATTTTCTCTTTTGATATTCCTAAATGTTCTTGATTTAAAATAAGTCAAGTGTAATTTCCCTGCCATCTTTTTCCTTTATTACTAAGGTTGATCAGGGAATATAAAATATTTTTAAATGATTAATTTATTACAATGTGAAAGTATATGTATATACTTCTCTAATAGTGTGAAATGTTCAATATTTCCCTGGATTGTTTTGTAAGAGAAGTTGATTTTTTCCACTTCCCAGTAGTAAGACAACACCATTTGTGAGAAAGTTGATTTTTAAATAATTAATCTTGAATTTAACTATTGGGCCTTTTAAAGAAATTTATTAAAAGGATATTATTTCATATATATGGGTCTTACTGAAAAGGTCAATGACCAGGAAGCCTCTTCCAATAGAGAACTTGGAAAAATTCTCATTTGGTTAAAGTGGTAATAAAAGTCTACTGGACACTGCTAAAATCTGTCCTATGGTAGGAAAACAAATACCATTAGTGGGAGAGAAATTAAAAAGGCCTACAGAATTTCTGCATAACTGGCTGCACTAGTGTTTTGATTTTAAATACTACAAAAACATGACTTTATATTATAAAGTTAATGTGCACCATTCTGACCTGTCTTTGCCTATCTGGCCTACCATCATCGAAATTCAGATCATGAACAGCAGCTAACTTAAGTAACATGCTGCTATCAGTTTTCTCACTCATTAAATAAGCAGTCTAGTAGTGGAGTAAGCATTGTTCTCAATGTGATAAATGACTTTGTTAAGTTCTACAGTGATGCTGGTGAGTTTGTCTTGCCATATAATGCTCAGGGAGACTTACAGGAAGTAGTGACATGGCTCTCAGATGGTGAGTGTAAGAGTTTCCTGATGGCCATACAGAAGATTAAATTATTTACTTTTTTCTATTTTAGAAAATATTTAATTTATTAAATTTATTTAACTTGTAAAAAACGGAATCACTTATCACCTGTGTGCCAGCCATCCCATTTAAAACACTGAATAATGTCACTATTATTTCTTAAAGACTATCTTTTTAGAGCAGTTTTAAGTTCACATCAAAATTGAAAGAAGATACACAGATTTCTCATTTATACTCTGCCCACACATATGAATACCTCACCCCTTATAAACATTCCCCACCAGTGTGGCACATTTGTTACAACTGATGTACCTCTATTGACAACAAATATCACACAAAGTCTATATTTTATGTTAGGGTTCATTCTTGGTGTTGTGTATTTTGTGGACTTGGATGAATGTATAATAACACATATCTACCATTTAAGTTTCATCTGGACTATTTTTACTGCTCTAAAAATCTTCTGTGCTTTGGCTATTCGTCCCTCCCTTCCCCTCTGATCCCCAGCAACCACATCTTTTTACCATCACTATAGTTTTATCTTTTCCAGAATGTCATATAGTTGTAATCATACAGCCTTTTCAGACCGACTTCTTTCATTTTATAACATGCATTTTGGTTTCCTCCTCTATTCATGGCTTCATAGATCATTTCTTTTTAGCACTGAATTATATGAGGGAACTTCTAAAAGTCTGTGGAAAAATTAAATTATAAGTTTTTTTTTTAAAAAAAGTATTCTTTGATTCTCACCATAAATTCCATCAAGTTCATCCCTAAAGAATGGAGAGTCCTAGCAGGTAACCATGTTAATTCAGTCCTTTTTACATTATTAAATGAAGAAAAATGAGGGCCCTTTAAAGATTTTTTTTTTTAAATCAGGAAACAAAAAGAAGCCAGAGGAGCCAAATCAGGACTGTAAGGTAAATGCCTAATGATTTCTCATAGAAACTTTTGTAAAATTGTCCTTGCTTGATGGAAAGAATGAGCAGGAAGGTTGTAGTGAAGAAGGACTTTCTAGTGAAGCTTTTCCAGGGTTTTTTTCTGCTAAAGCTTTGGCTTTCTCAAAACTCTCTCATAATAAAAATACATTACCATTGTTAGGCATCCTAGAAAGTCATCAAGCAAAACACCTTGAATATCCCCAAATACTGTTGCCATGACCTTTGCACTTTGCTGATGAGCTTTTGCTTTGACTGGACCCCTCCCACCTTTTGGTAGCCATTGCTTTAATTACACTGTGTCTTCAAGATTGCATAAGTCAAGCCATGTTTCATCTCCAATATTATAAATAATCTGTTTAAAAGGCCAGTCAATATTTTCGAGGGAATTATTTCTCAGAGGCATTAACAACAGAGTGAAATACTACTTTTGACCAACAACTTCTGGATAAGATGTTTTGGAAGACTGAGCTGTACATTTATAACAACAAAGGCATTTTTCTTTGGTAGCTGGAATGACAATTACTTTATATTAAGACTATTCAAAATATTACTATCCCCAAATTAATTAAGCATGTCCCTTTAAGCTCAATTACATCTGCAGATACCTCTTATGGTTCTTGGAGGAGTAAAGTTGTCCAGGAAGCCATCATTAATTCATTCAACTGAGAGGTACTGGATATTTCTTCACTTTGTAGCATTTCTTTGGTTCTTTAACAATTATTTGTAATAAATAATTTTAATAAAGTATGTGCTGGAATACATATTTAGCCATGTGAGGAAGAATGAAAGCAACATAGTAAGAATTGCCTCCAAAAATGGCTAATGAAGTCTAACAAGAGTCATTTGAGATCATTTTCATTTTCACAATTAAATCTATCAGATTATACTGAAATAAAATTTAGAGTATTCTGTGCTATAAAATGTTCATAATAGCTAGAACTCTTCCAAGATTATATTGTTTACATGACATTGTAATCTTGTTTGCAAAATCCTACAGTTATGCTTAATATATACTGATCTATGATAAACCTATCCTCTATCTTTAACAGGAAGGAACTCTCTTTCTGGATTAGAACCTCACCCCAACAATAACAAAAAAGGAAAGTGTATTCCTAAATTTGGCTTTGCCAGTATCATCTCTGGCAGCATATAATGGAATGAATTTTCACTTCAGTGAAGACATTCGTCTCTATTTACCTGCAAAGGACATCAACACTATGGAGATGCTCTTTGCTTTGATCTTGTCCTCCATTGATGATATCAGGATTAGCAACATTCCTGAGTGTCTAGAGTATGTGTTCTCCCTTTGCTCCAAGGGTAAGTCCATGAACAACGACTGTCTTACAAAGTGAGGTTTTTCTTGTTGCCATATTTGTTAGAGAAGATTAAAACCACCCCTCAAGCTGGTCATTTTCTTCAAGTACAAATCTACTGTTTGGGTAGTCTTCAGAAAATAAAGACATGAAAATCTTTCATCAAACCAGGTGTCTAAAATATTATTTTTTGTTTTTGCTTGTTTGTTTTTTTAGATGGGGTCTTGCCTCCATCACCCAGGTTGGCGTGTGGTGGTGTGATCTCAGTTCACTGCAACCTCTGCCTCTGGGACTCCAGCAATCCTCCCACCTCAGCTTCTGAAGTAGCTGGGACCACAGGCATGTGCCACTACGCCCAACTGATCTTTTGCATTTCTTGTAAAAATGGGGTTTCACCATGTTTCCCAGGCTGGTCTCAAACTCCTGGGCTCAAGTGATCTTCCCACTTCTGCCTCCCAAAGTGCTAGGATTACAGCTGTGAGTTACCACACCCAGTCCAAAATATCTCATATTTCAAGGCATCAGGACCTATTAATCTGAGATAAGACTTATTTTGGAAGATATTGCTCTGGGGGAAGTATTTGCCAGATATCATTGCCATGTTATTCTACTAGTTTAACAATATGCTCAATAGTTTGGCTCTTGGTCAAGGATTCATCTTTTGTATTGTAGTGAAATAAAAGAATTGAAGCACTCCAAACTCTTTGCATTTTTGTATACTAATACATTTGCTTGTCCATAATTTTGACCTTGGCATTCAGTGCTGATATAGAAGTAAATTTTACCTTTTTAAACAAATTTTTGGTTGTGATTTTAATATCCATGATGTTTATAAGCCATTACTGGCTGGCACAAATAATCTGTTTTCTTAGTCTTCATATCATAGGGATAGTTATGTACCAATTTTTTCTGCTTCAACAAATTCTCTGCAGCTGAAAGCATCTTTGTAACCACAAAAGTTTCCTCTTCAAGGATGGTCTTAAAGTTCATAACCTGAAACATTCATGAAAATTCTAACTTCATCCACTAAACAACCAATTGACAGGTTGTTTGAGAAGTCTCACTGTTATCTTTCACAACATGAGCTGGGACTGTGTGAATCAATTCTTTCCTTTTTGTCATGGTTATACAATTTGCAGGTAAGAGAGAAGAGATTTTATCAGGAATCATAGGATGAGTACAAGTACCATTTTCAAAAATACACCTGAAAATGTTGAAATAACTTCAAATGTTTCCAAATTAGAAGTGACAGATTTTACTTTATCTGCAGCAAGTACTGTATGTAGATGTCTCCAAAATTGAAATACTTCACAACAGCATATTTTGATTCTGGAATACAGTAAACAGCCTGATAAACTGGAATTGTCCATGGCTGTGTGATCCAGACTAAAAAACTAACAGACAAAGAATCATCTTTAAGAGGTATCAACTCAGAAAAAAGCTTCAAGAGAGATAAATTTGCATATATACAATGACTGATTTTATAGTCAAATCCTGCTTTAGACAATGGAGTCCTTGATGAGGGAAATCAAAATACAAGTTTATAAGATCAAGAAGCCAAGTCATCATAATATTTGATGAGAAATTATCAATGTTCAGCTTCATATTTTCCATCATATGTATAAGAGCAATTATTCCATTCCTCCATTATTCTCCAATGAATAAAGGTTGATTTCTGCTTCTCAATGGCTGCTTTAGGAAGTGAACTGACTTTTTTCTAACTTCCACAGCTGAAAGATTCTGAGCTTTTTCATTAAGGTTTTGACAATACTTTTTTTTTTTTCAATGAGTAACCCCCTAACAACCCGAGCCTAGCACAAAATGTATTTGAGAACTTTTCATCACATGGTATTAGTTGCTTATGTCTTTCAAAATCTTATATTAGGTATATCTAACAGGAGGCCCGTTGCTTGCAGAAGAATTTAAATTGTCTTTTCTCTTTGTCATTAATAAGGTTCTGAAAAGCCACATTTCTAGAGGTTGCTTCAATTATATTTTCAGCCAATAAAGCCTGCTGGATCTTTGTATTCACGTGGGGCTGCTGGTGGTCCAGCAACTTCTTGAAGAAGCCAGTCAGCGGCTCCACGTCCCCATATATGTCTCTATTTGGGTTCAGCAGCTGGTTCCTAGACCCAGTGACTGACCTCAGCAGAAGCCTCACCATCATCCCTTGCCATCTGGGTGACAGAGAAGGTGACACAGCCCTCACAGACTGCAGGCAGCAGCTGGTCATTGATGGCACAGCTGCGAGGCATGGCTGAATGCCCTCAATCTCAACTCAAACATTTGGTCCTCAGTTCCCGCCCTGTCCTCGGGGAGCTGGGACTCCAGAGTATCTCCACAAGCCCTGCCTAGGGTGCACGGACTCACATGAGGGACAGAAGGAACTTCCAGTGAATTTTCCATTTCAGATATTTTATTTTTCCTCAGCAAAAAATCCTACAGATTATGTTTATAGCTTTCTTTTTAATAACTATTTTGTTAATTGTTTTCTAGAGTTCTGTATATACTTCTAATAGCTGTTTTAAATCTTTCGCCATTACATCATCTCTTTTGTTGTGGTGTTTCCATCAACTTCTGGTTGTTTCAATAGAGAGGGAAATGAAAATGCATGTCTTATGCATTGAATTTTTAGTTTCAACAATCACATTTTTCATACCATTAAACTGTATTTCTTTCTTTTAAAAATGTGTCTATCCTATTATTTTCTCTTCACATTTTAAAACTGTTTTGTATATTTTAAAAATGATTATTTTATACAATGTAACTAAATAACTCTACTTATTAATTTTGCTTATTGTTTCTGCTACTGTGCTCACATTAGCTTGTTTCTCCTATGATTTTTTTTTCAATGAATGAACTCAGTACCAAAAAAGGATAAGTTGAGCTTACTAAAGTCATTCAGTACATTACTCTAAGTCAATTTGGTATTTTCAAAGTGGGTTTAGTAACTTACTAATTCAAACTCATGTTTAAATGTTAAATAGCTAATTTCCTTGTTTAATATTAGGATAAGGAATATTTCTCAGAGGAAGAAGTTTTAAGAAATCTTTTGAGAGTAAATTTGATCAAATGTAGACATGGTACAATTTAAAAATAGATTATATTTGGCATCTTATCTTTCTTTCTCCCCTCATCCACCTTTTCCTTACCACTTACATAATATTACCATATCCATAATGTGGCTCTTAGTAGACTATCATCCCAAACAATAATATAGTATGATTTTTATCCACAACAAATGTACAGTGCCTTGCAATTTAAAATATGCATTTACATACATTATCTTTCAAAAAATCTCATTACAACTTAGTAAAACAAAAATTACTAATTCAATATTGAAAATGATAAAACTCAGTTTAAGAGAGGTAAAATGGCTTATTCATGGTCACATTCTTAAAAACAGTTAGGACTTAAATTACTGTTCTCTAACCTCAAGTTCCATGTATGATAATTTGATATTTCATGTTAGAAAACTAACCAATCACTTATACATCAGGAATCATCCAGTTTCAATACTAAGACTAATCATGAATATTTTCATCTTTGATAGTGTTAATGAGAGATTAAAATAAAACAGATCATGCAAATAATAATCTAAAATGAACCTTTAGTTAGTAAATATTATGTCCCTACTTTGTGTAAGACACTGTACTGGATGATACAAAATATATGTAATAAGGGTATACATGTCCAATCAGCAAGAATTCATTTCTTAACTCTAGTCCAGATAGCTAGTGAATAATTCCTTCTCTTTTGAGCAATATCCGATGAAATCCTATACTATAATAAAACTTGAAGAAAACAAATTGTGGCTTACAATGGCAGTCAGTTGACTGCCAAGTGCTTTTCTAGTTAGTAAACTCACAGAACGCCTTACTTACCATGTCCTCTACTGTGGTCCAGAAACCAAACTTACCATAATAAATATCTATATTAAAAACAAAGTGAATATTATAAAGTATGCTTCTTGAGCACAGAGAAACAAGAGATTGGATAGCCTTATGTAACTATATAAGCACATGCAAGTTAATAATTTACTAGCTTAGCTAAATAACTTGGGCCAAATTGTATTTTAGTTACATCCACAAAGCACAGTTTTCTGAAATTAGACTCAAGGATAAATAATATAACATCACTTCTAAATATCAGATGTTTTATGTTACCAATACTGCTTAACAATTAGTGTTGTTTTCCCTCATTTCCTGTATACTAAATTTTCAAACTTATATATTATTGATATAACTACAACTTTGTATATATCTCTCTCACTGGATTTATCACATTATGTTATGCCTGTTTATATGCCTTCTTTCCCCACTACAAAAACTGTCATATTAATCTTTGTATTTATAGTGGCTATAACAGGCCCAGGCACACAGCTGACATTCAATATTCTTGAATAAATGATAACTAAATGAGTAGAGAAAGGAAGCCATAAATGTTTCCCAAATATTTTAGAATACAAAAATAAAGCAAACTTAATTAGTAATTAAGGTGATATGTATTTTCTTTGGTTCTTTTATTCCTAAATTCTTCAACTGTTCCCCAAATTCCTTTCCATATGTGCGCACGCACATGCACACACACACACGCACACAGATGAATACACAGGCATGTACATACCTATATTTAGTAAGATCAAGATTAGAAACAGCAGAAACACTGATTTTAAAACTATGTCTAAACTATCTTAGAAAAAAGAAAACATTTTAAAAATAAAATTTATTAATCTCTTCTAATTAGAAATGCAGTATATATAGGTTGTAGGAATCTATTATATGTCTCAGAGAGATAAAATGGTAGGCATTTTGGCATATTTTCTCTTTTTTTCTATTTGGAGGAAATTTTAAGATTATTAAGAGAGGCTAACAAGGGGTTCATCATATGATTGAACATGTTCATCAATGAGTTTGAAGTGGATACCATTAAGCTAATACTCATGCACTAGGAAATTTTATTTCATGATACATGAAAATCAGTACAATGATGCTGCTTATAAAGTTATAATGAATATTAACCTCACCTGTGTCCTGCACATCAATTATTAGTAATGATACCAGCAGTGACCTTGTGTGTAGCTTATAACATTCTAGTGAAACTGGCAAAAGCAGGTTTTGATATTGAGTGCTTCCACATCAACCTTCTGTAAGGCGGTACCCTGACAATGATGTAGCCATGTCTATAGTTAAACTCCCATTATATACTGATGAGAGCACATCCTTATAAACATAAAAAGTTCCAAGCCTTTTTAATGGCTCTTTTGGCACACAGCAGTCAATAAATTGAGGTGAACTAAGTCCTTATAAATAGCATTTACAGTAGCTAATAATGACACAGTGCAAGTTGACATGATTGTATATGCCTAGAGTTCAGGAGTGATTTGTAGGGCTCCAGGAAAAATGACAGCATGAGTTAAAACTTTCATGAATTTCTTTTTCATTCTACACAAAAATGAATTGTGGCATGATACTTCAACTTCAAGGAATATCAGCAAAATATGTAGAATTTTGGTAGGGTGAGAGGAGGTTTTATCAACTAACAAAGAATTGCCCACATCATCCATCTTGTGAGTAGGAAGCATACAATATTGTATTTCCATTGACGTCCCTGGGCTGGTGGGATGAGTCCTGGTGAGCATAAACAGCCTAAAGTAGGAGTGGGGAGTAAATCCCTCGCGGGGGCATACATTCTTAAAACAACAACAAAACCCAATAATGCTATTTAGTAAAACAAATAAAAAATAAGAGCAATACTACAAAACTTGTCTAATGAATGATTAATTTTGCATTTTTAATTGTTGTGGATTTGATATGTGAGTTTCTCAGTATAGCTGTTACAAGAATCATAGGCTGTAGTATTTGATTTTAGTCTTATTTTTCTTTTACTATAACATTTTCCGACCCCAAGCAATAAAAGCAGCATGCCCTTATGCTCTGTCACAGACGGGAAGAAGTGAATGGAAATACAGAGAAGAGTTTTAGTTCCCCTTTGTAGCTATGGAATAATGTGGTGGAGGGGAGCACTATACGCTGGGGTATGTTGGGGGGAAATAGGGGAGGGACAGTGGGGGGTGGGGAGTTGTGGGGAGATAGCATGGGGAGAAATGCCAGATATAGGT